>JBBPBX010073335.1:0-12267 GCA_038048925.1 Garcialebias charrua | reverse complement strand
TATATATATATATATATATATAGTTATATATATATACAGTAGTTATATATATAGTTATATATATGCTTATCTGAATATGTATATATAATAATATGTATATAATATATATATATATATATATATATTTTATATATATATAATATAATTACAGTATCTGAATATGTATACAAAATGTGTGTGTGAATAAATTGCTTCTTTGATTGCATCTTGTTAAACATGTACATTAAAGTATTATATTCCACCAAAATTATTTAAATATGCTAAACTATATGTTCCTATACATGCAGTTTTAATTGCTGTATGCCTAAAATTTAAATAAGTGACAATGGGATTACTATTCAGCGTGTTATGATTGATTAAATGCGCTGATACTTTATTGTGCCTGTCAAATATATAAGGCTGAGTGGAGCGGTGGACATCCCCAAGATGGCCGCCTGAAATCTCGTCGGCTCCAATAGGCGAGAGCAGTCCATGGGGTATCTAGTGTTCTATATAAGATATCTATGGTTACCCGCTTCTTCCATTTTGGGTCACGGGGGTCGCCGGTGCCCATGTCCAGCAATCATATGGGCGAGGTACACCCTGGACGGGTCGCAATTCCATCACAGGGCCACACAGAGACAAACAACCATTCACTCTTGTCACTCACACCTAGGGACAATTTAGAATTACCAATCAGTCATGTTTTTGGTCTGTGGGAAGAAACCAGAGTACCGGAGAAAACCCACGCATGCACGGAGAGAACATGCAAACTCCACCCAGAAAGACCCCTGGACCAGGATTTGAGCCAGGGACCTGCTCACTGAAAGGCAGCAGCTCTACCAGTTGCGCCACCATGCTGCCCAAAGGAGACATTCCACCCATTTTACTTGTCATTTTTCATTCATTCAACCTTTATTTATACAGGCTATCCTCGTTGAGCCACGGGGACTCATTTACAAGAGGGACCTGTTTCACTCACACCCAGGGTCAATTTTAGAGTCACCAATCAGCCTAACATGCATGTTTTTTGGACTGTGGGAGGAAACCGGAGCACCCGGAGAAAACCCACGCATGCACGGAGAGAACATGCAAACTCCACCCAGAAAGGCCCCCGGACCGGGATTTGAACCTTGGACCTTCTCGCTGAGAGGCAGCAGCTCTACCAGTTGTGCCACCGTGCTGCATTAAATATTGTCACAGTGTGATATTGCTGCTTTTACCTCAACAAAACAACTGAAGTACTGACCAAGTACTGTTTGTGCTTAATGTATTTTCAGTATAAACTACTGTACAAAAAGTAAAATAAGTACATCTAATGTATTTTACATAGTCTTAATTAAGTCCCAACATCTTAACTTTCATGTAAAATTGGAGTGGGACAGCAGTCATCAAATCAAATGGGCACACACAAACTCTACATCAATGGCTCTCATGGAATTAATGGAACAAATAACTACTGCTGTCGATCAAAAACAATATTGTATCAGTATTTTTGTTGATTTAAAAAAAGCATTCGATACTATTGATCACACCATTCTCCTTGAAAAACTGAACAAATATGGTATTAGAGGACCAGCATTACAGTGGGTATCTAGCTATTTGAAAGATAGGAAACAATTTGTACAAATAAATGATGTAAGATCTGACCTCTGTAATATCACATGTGGAGTTCCTCAAGGCTCTGTACTTGGACCAAAGCTATTTATTTTATATGTGAATGACTTGGTAAATGTGTCAGGACTCCTTAAATGTGTACTTTTTGCTGATGATACCACATTTTTTTGTTTAGGTGAAGATATAGAACAAATGTTGGAATTGATAAAGACAGAATTTGTCAAAATACAAACTTGGTTTAAAATAAATAAATTATCATTAAATCTAGAAAAAACTAATTACATGATATTCAGTAATAAAAAGAAAACTGTTGATGTTCCATTCAAAATTGAGGGTGTTGAGATTTGTAGATGAGGGAAAACTGTAGCGTGAGATCGATAGGCGGATAGGTGCAGCATCCGCAGTGAAGCGGGCGCTGTACCGGTCTGTCGTGGTGAAGAGAGAGCTGAGTCAAAAGGCAAAGCTCTCAATTTACCGATCGATCTACGTTCCCACCCTCATCTATGGTCATGAGCTTTGGGTTGTGACCGAAAGAACAAGATCTCGGATACAAGCGGCTGAAATGAGTTTTCTCCGCAGGGTGGCTGGACTCTCCCTTAGAGATAGGGTGAGAAGCTCAGTCATCCGGGAGGGACTCGGAGTAGAGCCGCTGCTTCTCCACATCGAGAGGAGCCAGTTGAGGTGGCTCGGGCATCTGGTTAGGATGCCTCCTGGACGCCTCCCTGGTGAGGTGTTCCGGGCATGTCCCACCGGGAGGAGACCCAGAGGAAGACCCAGGACACGCTGGAGGGACTATGTTTCTCGGCTGGCCTGGGAACGCCTTGGGATTCCCCCAGAGGAGCTGCTCCAAGTGGCTGGGGAGAGGGAAGTCTGGGCCTCCCTACTTAGGCTGCTACCCCCGCGACCCGACCCCGGATAAGCGGAAGAAAATGGATGGATTGATGGAGATTTGTAGAGTGAGTGAGGTGAAGTTTTTGGGTGTTATCATTGATGACAAACTGACATGGAAACAACACATAAATTCTGTAAGAATAAAAATAGCTAAATCGATAGCAGTACTGTACAAAGTCAGAGACCTATTGAATGATAAAGCTCTGTATTTGTTGTATAACACAATCATTGTTCCACACTTAATCTATTGTATTGATGTTTGGGGGAAAGCGTGTAAAACAATCACAAAGCCTATTTTTGTTTTACAGAAAAGAGCTGTAAGAATTATCACTAGAAAGCATTACTGTCATCCATCTAGTACATTATTTTATCAACTGAAGTTATTGAAGTTCCATGATTTGGTAGATTATAATATTTTATCAGTTATGTATAGGGCTCAGAATAACATTACCTTTAAATATCCAAATGCATTTTGTTAAAAGACAAAGTTGTTATAATCTTAAGGGGACAGAGATATTTGTAAAACCAAAATTCAGAACTAGTTTGAAGGGACGTTCTACCTCAATCCAGGGAATTAGATTATGGAATGGTTTGGAGAATGAAGTTAAAAATGCCAAGTCAATGTTTACATTTAAGAAAATGATCAAAACTAATTTGTTAAAAAAATTATATATGAAATAGCGTAATGTGCATTTTATTAGTTAGAAAATTAGAAAGATTTATTTTATTCTGTTACTGGAATATTGTTATTGTTTAAACTGATTGTTTGAAAAAAGGGGCAGATATAATAAGATTTTTTTCTTCTTTCTGCTACCTTTCATTTTTTTATATTTTGTACATTATCATTTATGGGATTGTTTTGTATTGTGTTTTTTATTTTTTTTTAAATGAACAAATTTAATAAACATAAACACCGTTGTACAAATGTTGAACCTCGGCTGCATCCAAAACACGCACTGCTGGTCGCACATGACATGTCCTCACATTAATCCTGAAGTTTATTAAATGTTTTGTTGACATTTTAAAAGAGAACAAGTCTGATTCGTTCACCACACGTTTTGAACTGTGCAGAAAAACAAGTTTCCTGTTCAAACTGAAGGGTTTTACAGGAGTGCCGACACTAGATGGAGTCATTTCACTTCCAACTGAACTGGAATCATCTGATTGTCCAGCCCAGACTGCTCAGACAGGATGTAGTTATGTAAAATCTGATGGAATTAGCAAAAACACTTTTAAAAGCCTCAGAGGTTTTATGCAAAACAGAAACCACTCAGTTGTGTGCAGGGCCGAGCTGCAGGCTTGATCGCACCACACCCACGACCCACAATGCTTTGCATCGTAACCAAACCAAATCTTTGTTGCAGAAACGTGCAGGACTTTTTTTTTTTTCTTCTTCTTCTGTGGTGCTTATGTAAAGTTTCTCAGTTCAGTGGTTACTTGATAACATCCTGGTTTCAATAAAAACCTTTCTAAGCTCTAATCTGTCAGGCACGCTTTATAGAACGTGTCAAATCAAGGCCCGAGGGCCAAGTGTGGCCCTTGCTAAACTGGTCTGGTCCACAAGATGATATTTTCAATGTAAAATATTATTTATCACTTCTCATTTTACTTAAAAACTGAGCAGATTTTATTCAGTGCAGACATTTTTTATAATCTTTGATTTTCTTGTGTAACGAGTAACGCATCAGATGAGACAGATCAAACTCTGACTTGAGTTAATGTATTGACTGAAACTGGCCCTTGTTGGGATTATTTTTATTTATTTTGCCCCTCTTTTGAAACTGAGTGTGACACTCCTGGATTATTTTTATTGTTTTGCCACCATGTTCTACTTGTTTCACACCACTCCCTATGTAGCATCCCTCCTCTTCAAATATTATCTTCATTTTATTTTGGATTAGGAATAAACCAAAGATAAATTATCATAATCTCCCCAGAAGTGTTAAACTTCTACAAATAAAAACAAGAGGCCTCCAGAATGTTTTCTCTACAATTCTTCATTCTGGTGGTTCCTTTTTCTTATCTCGAACTCTTTCAACACAACTAACCCAAACATAAATGAGCATCCTTAAAAAAATATATTAAATAAAGACTTTGGACCATCTGTTGGCACTAGAGTATGTGTTGGGCATGTCTCTCAGCTACTACCACAACAAATTTTAGCTCAGTTTCTGCCAAACTGACTGAGATAAATTCATTTTGGGGTTCACTGAGGTTGATTGGCTGTGGCAGCCATGTTGAATCAGGTTGACTCATAAAGTTTATCAGTTGAACAATCTATTAATTGAAACACCGCCATTGGATATTACAGTTACATGATCCCCCACCTGTAATGACAGGTGTCAATAACAATGTCCACAACCAACAGTGGTGTTTATGCTGTTTTTTTTTTTGTTTTTGTTCAACCCTTTCCACACATACTTCATCCTGTCCAGGAAGGATGAAGATAAGAATGACAAGTGAGGTGCAAAGTGAACTCTTCAGTGTTAGTTTTTGCCTTCACTTCACTTACTCAAAGGCGTCACATTCCTTGAAGGAATGAGAATTGCCCACCGCCTTTCATGCCAGAGTTTCAGCCTGAAATCATCTTGTGATGCGAAGGGGAAGTTTAATTCTTTTTTCTGATTTAATAATAATAATAATAATGAATTCAATTTATAATGCACTTTTCATTAATAAAAATCTCAAAGTGCAACAAAGTGTAACAAAGCAAAGATCAAAATAAAACAAGTGATAAAATCAAGTAAAATCAATAATAATATCGACTTGATATTGACTTGAAAATAACATCGATTTGAGTTTAAATGAATCACAAACTAGAAATAATCAAGTTTTTGACTCATGTGAGTCACATGTGCATACACTCTCCTCCCAGTCCCCACTGATGCTGTTCTGAAATGGGAAAACAATCTACTTACATACGTTTTTCCACAAATACTGCAGTATTTGTGGAAAAAAGGGGTGCTGGGGCAGCCATGTTGATTTGGACTCATTTCAAGATCTACTTCCAGTGATTAGTTTCTGAGGATTTCAGTGAAATCTGTTCAGTGGTCCATTAAATAATATATAAATAAATATATAAACGATATAAGTAACACAAATAAAAACATTATCACCTCTCATCTTTGGTGGTGGATGTTAAATGTAACCACCTTCAGCTCCGTACGTCTGAACGTGGTTGTTCGCTGATGGACTTCGTGTATTTTTGGTGACGCAGACGATTTCCTCTCTGATCAAAGAATTTCTCTGAGCACAAACACATCTGACCATAAACAGCCTCTCTACCAGAAACAAGCTGCTGCAAAACAGTCCCTGCACCTGCTGTTTCTGTGCCTTTAAAGGGGTAGCTCGCAGCTATTTTAAAGTGGAGTTCTGTGATGTGGTTATGAACAATGAACATCTTACCTGTTGAAGATAGCTGTTTTAGCAGCCTCATTTTAAAGAATCTGTGTTCATCTGACTAAATTAACAAGCTAACAGTTAGTTTGAGTGAGTCCAAGACCAAAGTGGACTGCTGCCATCTTAATCTCTAGTCTTAAAAATACTTAATTTATACAAACGTTATTTTATAAACAGCTACAGTTAGTCAGTTTTGCATAACACACTGTTAAAGCAAAATTTCCACAGTGTAGGTTTATAAAACAGTTTTTTGCATAAATCACTATAGGACTTTTGAGATCTGAGCTGATTTAAAGCAAACAGAAATCCATGTTGGTCTTTGTCCCATTCAAACGAGTTGTTAGGTAGTCAGTCAATTAAATGAAGTTTAATCAGAAGATTTCAGGTGACTTCAATCATGTGGATTTAAAGGTCTCCCTCCCAACCTTCAATCAGCACGTTTCCACAGCAACAAGAGGAAATAAAACGCTTGACCAAGTCTACACGAATGTGAAGGGGGCGTACACGGCGAAGCCACGCCCACCGCTCGGGGCTTCTGACCACTCCTCTTTGCTCTTGGTACCAGCACAGCTTCCTCCACTCAGACGCTCTAAGCCGGAACAAAGAGAAATAAAAGTTTGGCTCCAACACAGTTCCCCCATGCTGAGAGACTGTTTTGAAAATACAAACTGGTCTGTTTTCAAAGAGGCAGCAGCTGATGGAAACTCAGTGAACCTAGACTTATATGCTACTTCAGTGTTGGGTTATATCAGCACATGCTGTGAAAACGTATCCATAAAAAAAATGTTAAATTTTACCCCAACACAAAACCCTGGTTAAATAAAGAGGTCCGCACCCTGCTGGCAGCCAGGAACACTGCCTTCAAGTCTGGAAACACAGAGGAACTGAGAAAGAGCAGGAAAGAACTGGTTGCTGGCATTAAGAAGGCCAAGGCCACATATGCACAGAGGATCGAGGGACAGTTCACCTCACAAGACCCACGGAGCATGTGGAAGGGCATCAAATGCATAACAGATTACAAAGGCAAGAACAAACAATGCCCCAGGACCCATCTCTGCCTGATGCCCTCAATAAGTTTTATGCACGTTTTGAAGATCCAAACAGACCAGCTAGCACCAGACTCACCTCATCACCAGATGAAGAGCATCTCAGAGTGACCGCAGCAGAAGTGAGAGGCAGTCTCAGAAAGATTAATCCTCATAAAGCAACCGGACCAGACAACATCCCAGGGAAAGTTCTGAAGGAATGTGCGGACCAGCTCTGTGAGGTGCTGGCTGACATCTTCACCACCTCACTTGCACTGGAGTCAGTTCCCACCTGCCTGAAGACCGCGACCATCATCCCAGTCCCAAAGAGCTCCACAGTGACTGGTCTGAATGACTATAGACCGGTGGCCCTCACCCCGATAGTCGCTAAATGTTTTGAGAAACTGGTCATGTCCCACATCAAGACAACCGTCAACATCAACGAGGACCCTCATCAATATGCATACCGCGAGAACCGATCAACAGAGGACGCCATCTCCTCTGTGGTCCACACTGCTCTCACCCACCTGGATCAGAAGGACTCATACGTGCGTCTGCTCTTTGTGGACTTCACATCTGCCTTCAACACCATGATCCCCCAAACTCTGATAGACAAACTATCTACACTTGGACTAAGCCCCTCCGTTTGTAACTGGGTACTAGACTTCTTAACAAACAGACCACAGTCCGTGAAGATCCACAACTTCTCCTCCTCCACCATAACCCTCAGCACTGGCTCTCCTCAAGGATGTGTGCTGAGCCCTCTTCTGTTCACTCTGCTCACATATGATTGTACAGCCACACATCCAGGCTGTCATATTGTTAAGTTTGCAGATGATACAGCGGTGGTGGGATGCATCACAAACAATGATGAGTCCAGCTACAGACAGGAGGTGGAACACCTGGAGAGCTGGTGCAAAGAGAATAATCTTCACATGAATGTGAAGAAGACAAAGGAGATGATTGTGGACTTCAGAAGGAACAAACACACCCACGCCCCACTGAACATAGGTGGATCTGCAGTGGAAGTGGTCTCCAGCTACAAATACTTGGGTGTACACATGAATGATAACCTCAGCTGGAGCAACAACACCACCAGCCTGATCAAGAAAGGTCATCAGAGACTCTACTTCCTCAGACGGCTGAGACGAGCTGGTCTGAGCAGCCCAGTTCTCACCTCGTTCTACAGGTGTGCAGTGGAGAGCGTCCTGTGCTCCAGCATCAACGTGTGGCATGGAGGCTGCACAGTTGCAGAGAGGAAAGCTCTACAGAGAGTGGTGAAGGCTGCACAGAAGTCTGTTGGAGTCAGTCTCCCCACCATCACAGACATTTACACCTCCAGATGCAGGAAAAGAGCCACCTGCATCATGAAAGACCTCACTCACCCAGCACACTCACTCTTTGCCCCACTCCCCTCAGGACGGAGGTTGAGGAGCATCAAATGTAGAACCACTAGACTGAGGAACAGCTTCTACCCTGAGGCTGTTAGACTCATGAATAAATAAATAATAAGAATAATCACTGCAAAATATCACATCATGCTGATGCTGATCTGTTTTCTTGTTGCTGTGTTCATCTGTGACCATCTGCTCATACAGACTCATGTTCGTGCTGCTGTTTATAATGATGTTTTTCCACTACATTAGGGCTTAGTGTATTACTAGTTGATGTTTTTCTTAGTTAATCCTAGATGTTATTACTGTTTTTCTCTTGCATTTGTTGTTGGATGTAACTGGGACCCTGTGTACATAATCTCGTTTTCATCACATGTACCACATGCGGTGCAAATGACAATAAAGACTCTCTGACTCTCTAACTCTGACTAAACGATTCCTTTAAAGCACTAAGAACAAAAGTCTTCAGACAAGTTAAAATGACAGAAATTCTCAGGCTATCTGTTTGAAATCTTCGTCCAAAAAGTGATACATCTAAATAATTGTGTTATAATGAATTTTTCAGTCTTTCACCCTCCTTGGACGGCATTAATCTGGCCTCTGCTCTAATGTTGAAAATCTTGGTGTTATTTTTTATCAGGACGTGCTTTTATCCCTCACATTAAAAAAACATTAGAACCGCCTTCTTCTACCTGCGTAATATCGCTAAAATTAGAAACATATCTAAAAATGATGCAGAAAAACTGGTTCATGTGTCACGTCTAGACTGGACTATTGTAATGGTTTATTATCTTGGGGTCCAAATACTTCTTTAAAAGTTTTCAGTTGATCCAAAATGCTGCTGCATTGGCTCCCTGTCAAGTCCATAACTGAATTCAAAATCTTACTTCTGACCTACAAAGCTCTCAACAACCTAGCTCCATCTTATATCTGAGATCTTATTGTTCCTTATTTTCCTAATGGAGCACTTCACTCTCAGACTGCAGGTTTACTCGTGGTTCCTAGAGTTTCCAAAAGCAGAATGAGAGGCAGATCTTTCAGTTCTCAGGCTCCTCTTTTGTGGAACCAACTTCCAGTTTCTGTCCGTGAGGCTGACACATTGTCCAGTTTTAAGATTTTCCTTTTTGATAAATCCTATAGTAATGGTTAGCATGTAGTCATAAAATTAGACTACTGGAGGACAAATTTACCTCATTTCCTTAAATGAATTGTTAAAATTGAATAGTTTTCATTTGATATAATTTCTATCTTAACATGTGGTTCTTGATCTGCCATTGTGTGTCTGTTCCTCCTTCCCATTCCTCTCAAACCCAGCTGGTCGAAGCAGATGGCCACTTGTCCTGAGCCTCCATCCATCCATTTTCTTTCGCTTATCCGGGGTCGGGTCGCGGGGGTAGCAGCCTAAGTAGGGAGGCCCAGACTTCCCTCTCCCCAGCCACTTGGAGCAGCTCCTCTGGGGGAATCCCAAGGCGTTCCCAGGCCAGCCGAGAAACATAGTCCCTCCAGCGTGTCCTGGGTCTTCCTCTGGGTCTCCTCCCGGTGGGACATGCCCGGAACACCTCACCAGGGAGGCGTCCAGGAGGCATCCTAACCAGATGCCCGAGCCACCTCAACTGGCTCCTCTCGATGTGGAGAAGCAGCGGCTCTACTCCGAGTCCCTCCCGGATGACTGAGCTTCTCACCCTATCTCTAAGGGAGAGTCCAGACACCCTGCGGAGAAAACTCATTTCAGCCGCTTGTATCCGAGATCTCGTTCTTTCGGTCACAACCCAAAGCTCATGACCATAGATGAGGGTGGGAACGTAGATCGATCGGTAAATTGAGAGCTTTGCCTTTCGACTCAGCTCTCTCTTCACCACGACAGACCGGTACAGCGCCCGCTTCACTGCGGACGCTGCACCTATCCGCCTATCGATCTCACGCTCCAGTTTTCCCTCATTCGTGAACAAGACCCCGAGATACTTAAACTCCTCCACTTGGGGCAGGACCTCCTCCCCGACCCGGAGAGGGCATGCTACCCTTTTCCGGCTCAAGACCATGGCCTCGGATTTGGAGGAACTGATCCTCATCCCGGCCGCATCACACTCGGCTGCAAACCGCTCCAGCAAAAGCTGTAGATCACGATCTGATGAAGCCAATAGGACCACATCATCTGCAAAAAACAGAGAAGTGATTCTAAGGCCACCAAAACGGATCCTCTCAACACCTTGGCTGCGCCTAGAAATTCTGTCCATAAAAGTTATGAACAGAATCGGTGACAAAGGGCAACCTTGGCGGAGTCCAACTCTCACTGGAAACAAGCCTGACTTACTGCCGGCAATGCGGACCAAGCTCTGACACCGGTCGTACAGGGACCTAACAGCCCTTATCAAAGGGCCTGGTACCCCATAGAGCTTTGGAGCCTGACGTCACTGGTCCGCGGCGCAAAGCGGCGCACAGCATTGTGGGAAAGAAATCGCCATTTTTGAAGCCCTACTAAAAGAAGCTCTGTCTCTCGTTTTTTTGTTAGAATCTAAGAAGGTTGTAACAGTTTTGCAATGGTCTAAACATGCTGTGTTATTGGATGTAATGTCCGGTCACACGACCTGAAAGTAGATAGAAAACGGACTTTCTGTTTCCTGTTCGCTGCTGGAAGCAGCGCGAGGGAGCTCATGTGTCGGACCTAACAAAAAGGAGATGAATGTCCTGATATCAGCGGTGACACGTCCTGATATAACTTTCTCCATGTCCCAAAATAACTGCTAGTTTGTTCCAGACACTGGTGAGTGTATAAATTTGTTTTGTTGGAGTTGTGCCATAATTTTTGCCACGATTTTGTCCGGGTGTTTAGTTCATAGAAGTGGGTCAGCCTAGTTTAGGTTGGGTTTATATTTTTTATATAACGTAGTCTGATTTTAGACAGAGTGGACAGCTGTGTTATTGTGAAATAAACTGTTTAAAGTTTCTAGTGTGTTGTCACTGTTACTGTATTAATACTGATCTGTGTTCTGATCTATCCTTGTCAAGGCAGACCTTCATATGAAATGAATTAAACTCCAGAAGAGCTCAGTCAGGCTGCAGATGGAGGAGCAGCAGCTACAAATACACCGTCAATGTTGCTCAGGTAGTACCATATAAAACAATTTCTCCATGTCCCAAAATAACTGCTAGTTTGTTCCAGACACTGGTGAGTGTATAAGTCAAAGTCAAGTCAAAGTCAACTTTATTGTCAAAACTGCAATATGTACAGGACATACACAGGATTGAAATTGCATTTCTCTCCGTCCCTCTGTGCAACAGTAAACATTTAAACACTAAAACACTGAAACATTTAATAAACATAAGCATAAAATGAAATAATAAAAGTGTAATACTGTCCTGAGTTTTTTCATATAGTATAAAAGTGTAAAAAAGTGTAAAAAGTATATCTATAAAATAAAAATGTGCATGTAGTACATGTGATGAAAACGAGATTATGTACACAGGGTCCCAGTTACATCCAACAACAAATGCAAGAGAAAAACAGTAATAACATCTAGGATTAACTAAGAAAAACATCAACTAGTAATACACTAAGCCCTAATGTAATAGAAAAACATCATTATAAACAGCAGCACGAACACGAGTCTGTATGAGCATTATATAACGTTGTCTGATTTTAGACAGTGGACAGCTGTGTTATTGTGAAATAAACTGTTTAAAGTTTGTAGTGTGTTGTCACTGTTACTGTTAATACTGATCTGTGTTCTGATACGTCCTTGTCAAGGCAAAACTTCGTATGAAATGGATGGAAACTCCAGAAGAGCTCAGTGAAGCTGCAGATGGAGGAGCAGTAACCAGCAGCAAAAAACCACAAATACACCGTCAATGTTGCTCAGGTAGTACCATATAAAACAATTTCTTCATGCACAAACAGAAAGGTAGTAGTCATCTGTTACAGAACAGGTCAGAGCTGAATAAAAACCAGCTGGAAAAAGTAAGTT
>JBBPBX010073334.1:0-17850 GCA_038048925.1 Garcialebias charrua | reverse complement strand
GGCCACGAGGTCCACCCATTGCCGTAGCACCGTATCCAACATCTAGCTACAGTGTGGGCAAGAGTCGGAAGCTTCCAGAGCTTGTCTTGCATGAAATATACCCAGGCAGACTGGACAGGCCTCGTGGGTGTCCGTCGCTGCGAGAGCAAATCCACAACCACTGGGACAGGCGCACGAGGTTGGGTTTGCCGTCCCGCTGGGTTTCCTTTGAAGTTTTGTCTTTCGCTTTGCCTTCTCCGGAGGCATGTGTTATGACCGAAAAATAGTCAAAAGATATTTATGGACACTGAACACAGAAGAAGTTTTAACAGAAATTGTATTAACTAAAACTAAGGGCGACCAAGCTGGTGAGGTCCCTTCTGGCTTCTCCCACCAGGCCTGGAGCGTCTTCTTCTGGAACAACGCCCTAAAAAAAATCTAAAGAAAGAAAGTACAAAGGAAAGATGGATAGGTAAGTCTGGCCAAACGTAAGAAAACGCCACCCAGGCAAACCCAACCCCAATATAGGGCTGTAGTACTTCCCCAGGTGACGATCTACCTATAACCAATAAGGTCCTCACTTCCCAAAAGTAAAAATACAAAATAAATACAAAAACTAAGCTACCAAACCTCACCTATCAAAAGTACAAATAGACAAAAAAAAGCAATTAACAGTCCCTCTCACAGTGGACCACAGTTGTCCTCCTTCAGGACAGCTGAACAAACACTGGCCTCAGTGTCACTAAATTAAGCCTCCTAGGCTCAAACACAACCACTCTCCTCCTAAGTCCAAAACTTAATCATAGCTAGCACTTAAGGTGCTTTAACCTACACCAAACTCTGCTTTAGGCAGCCAGAGTTACTTTCAGAGCTTGAAGCAGCTCAACTATACTCCCCCTGGACCACACACACTAACTCTCAGAGAGGGTGGAGATCTCCCTGTGTTAGTATATCACACAGCTCTAAAACTGTGTCTCAACACTCGGTTTTATTACCTTTAAAGTGTCTTCAACCAGGACTTGGTTCACAAGTCCAGCTTCCACACTTGATCAGCAAGCCAGATCCTGCTCCATCAAGTCTCCACACTGCTCAAGGCACTGCCTGTGAGATATAAAGGCAGGAGCTGCAGGTGAACACCTGTGCTGCCCAATTAAGCTTGATTAAGGACTTGGCTGAGTAAAAAAAGTTATTTTTTTCCTGAACCAGTAGGCTACAACAGACTACAGCAGCAAAAAAAACAAAACAAAAAACAGAAGGGAACAGTCAGCTGATAGACTGTTGTTTTTAAACACATTAAAAACTCTGGGGTACATAACACCCCCATGGCCAGATTTTAGAATGGGGGAAAATGTTCAAGTGTCATATAAGGACATAACATATTTCGCATACAAAAAAAAAAAAAAAAAAACTTCAGGAACTCAGAGGCGAGAGATGGCATCGGCTACAACATTATCCCTACCCCTTATGTGCTGGATAGATATGTTGAATGGTTGTAGTCTCAAGGACCAACCCATTAGTTTTCCATTTTTATTGCATATCCTGTTTAAAAATATTAGAGGGTTGTGATCAGTAAAAATGACCACCGGGTCACAAGAACCTCCAACATACACCTCAAAGTGTTCCATGGCTAAAATCAGGGCCAAGGCCTCCTTTTCAATAGTTGAATAATTCTTTTGGTAACTATTCAATTTTTTTTAAAAAGTAGGAGACTATGTGATCTACCCCATCAGCATCCTCCTGAAGAAGGACAGCTCCTACTCCAGTGTCACAGGTATCCACTGCCACTTTGAATGGAATATCAAAGCGAGGAGCAGATAACACCGGAGCATTTGTTAACAGCTCTTTTGTTTGCTTGAATGCTGTTTGACATGAGTCAGTCCATTTAAAACTCACCTTATGACTAAGGAGGTCTGTTAGAGGAGCTGCTACAGAGGATAAGTTTTTACAAAATCCTCTGTAGTATCCAATCATAGCTAAGTATCGTCTTAACTCAGTTCTTGTAGAGGGAACAGGAACAGTTAGAATAGATTCTACCTTCGCCTCCACTGGACGTACCTGACCTCCTCCAACTTTTTTTCCTAGATATGTTACGATGGCATGACAAAATTGACACTTGGACAGATTGATAGGCAAGTTTGCTTTTTGTAGGTGAGAAAACACAATCTGCAAATGTTTCAGGTGATCCTCCCAAGTGTTAGAAAAGACCACAACATAATTCAAGTAAGCCTCACAAAATTCAAGTTCAGATAGTACGACATTCATAAGTCTCTGAAATGTGGTAGGAACGTTGCGCATTCCAAATGCCATTACAGTATACTGTAAAAATGCATCAGGGGTAACAAAGGCAGAGATCTCCTGACCACGGTCAGTTAGAGGTACTTGCCAGTATCCTTTTAGTAAATCAAGGGTAGTGACGAACTGTGCAGCTCCAACATGGTCTACACAGTCTTCCATCCTAGGTAATGGGTAACAGTCTGGTTTTGTTACCGCATTGACCTTTCTGTAATCAGTACAGAATCTGTCACTTTTTCCTTGTTTAAGGACTAACAGACATGGCGAGCTCCAAGCACTTTGGCTAGGTACTGCCAAGCCGTTATCTAACATGTACTTAACTTGTTCTTTTAACTGTTGTCGTTTCTTAGGATTTATTCTATAAGGGTGCTGTTTTATTGGCGAGACGTCACCTACGTCAATGTCATGTTGTATCATTTGTGTTCGAGAAGGTATGTCTGAAAACAAACAGTTATTCGAGATGATTAAGTGTTTTAGGTCTTCTTTTTTATTATCATCAAGATGAGTAAATAACACATCTAAGTTTGTTAAGTAGTGAGAGTAAGGGAGCTTTCCTTCCATCTTTTCATGAAGAAAACAGTCTTCCTCATTTTCTACACTTTTAGTGCCTTCAGCGATGGATAGCTCCAGTTTGTTTTCAACAGTCTTAGATATCTTAACAGCACATACCAACTCTACTTTGTTGTTGTCAACTGATTCAATGTATGGTTTGATCATATTAACATGACACAGTCTCGAACCACGCTTTCTGTCAGGGGTAGTGTTTATGAAATCATGATCAGATATTTTATCTTTCACAACATATGGACCACAATAACGAGCTTGCAAGCTCGAGCCTGGGACAGGAAGTAAGGTCAACACTTTGTCTCCAGGTGAAATGTTCTTTCCACAGCTTTTTTGTCAAAAAGAGACTTAATCTTAGCTTGTGCGACTTGCATGTTTTTCTGGACAATTTCACATGCTCGTTTCAGCTTAAAACGAAAATCACTGACATAATCCAACAGGTTTTTATCAGTGTTATCACACAACCACTTCTCTTTTAAAAGCTTTAAAGGACCACAAACACTGTGAGCGAACACTAGCTCAGCAGGACTAAAACCTAGAGATTCTTGGACTACTTCCCGAATTGCAAACATTTGTAAATGTATGCCTTCATCCCAATCTTTCTCAAACTCTAAACAGTATGTGCGTAGCATTGTTTTCAAGGTTTGGTGAAAACGTTCAAGAGCACCTTGGCTCTCAGGGTGATAGGCCGTAGAACAGGTATGTTTAATGTTCAACTGTTCTAAAACTTGTGCAAATATTTTTGACATGAAGTTACTACCTCGATCTGTTTGCACTACACGAGGTAGTCCAAACAGAGAGAAGAACTTAGTGAGCACTTTGACTACCACAGGAGTAGTTATTTTACGCACAGCAAAGACTTCAGGGAATCTAGTGGAAGTACACATTACAGTGACTAAAAACTTGTTCCCAGCTTTGGTTCTAGGTAATGGACCAACACAATCGACTATGACACGTTCGAAAGGTTCAGCTACAGCCGGTATCGGATGTAGAGGTGCAGGGGGTATTACTTGATTTGGTTTACCAGCTACTTGGCAAACATGACAACGATGACAATGCTGAACAACATCTTTCTTTAGGCCAGGCCAAAAGAAATGACGCAATATGCGGTCATATGT
The DNA here is from genome assembly GCA_038048925.1 of Garcialebias charrua. Classification (NCBI taxonomy): domain Eukaryota; kingdom Metazoa; phylum Chordata; class Actinopteri; order Cyprinodontiformes; family Rivulidae; genus Garcialebias; species Garcialebias charrua. The sequence continues at coordinate 13,897 of JBBPBX010073334.1, read as the reverse complement.
TTTTCTGATTCCTAAATGACCAGCTAAAGGATTGTCATGAGCTAAACGTAATACCTCAGCTCGATAAGACGTGGGAAGTACAATTTGTATTACCTGGTGCCATTCCTCATCAGGACGAACTGTTAAAGGTATCCATTTTTGCATTAACATACCCTGTTTCAAAAAGTATCCCGTATTTAATAAGGTGGTATCGTCAGGTAGGTTATCAGAAAACAGATTCTTTAATGTTTTGTCTTTCTTCTGTAACTCAATCAGCTGTTGTCTAGACAATGACAGTTTAGTTTCATCTAGCTCTTTTACAAAGGTTTCCGTTTTTACAGGAACTTGTTTTCCTTCAGAACTCATCATGAAACTATCGCTCAAGTCAATGTCATCATCAGCTTCTTCTTTTTGTTGACGTTTATAAGTTGCTCTGGTCACAGCACAGACGTAAAAACATCAGGGAACATGTGTGATAATTCATCTGGTTGAGTTCTTAACACTGGGACAGGTGTTAGGTCAGGAGTAACAAGCACTCGTCCTCCAGCTAAATCATTTTCCATGATCATAGCAATTCCTGAGATGGGAAAACTTGGTCGTAGTCCTACCACGACTTCTCCAGAACATAACTCAGAGTGGACTACTACTCTGGTTAAAGGAACATTAAAATCCTGCATACTAAAACTGCGTATAAGTAGCTGTGTTTTAATAATCTCAAGTTCATCAAAGGGTAGAACACCTTCTAGAATGAAAGATTGAGAAGTAGCGGTATCTCGCAATATTTTAATCGGTACCTTTTTACCAGTCTTAGAAGTAGAGATGAATCCGTCCATACTAAATGGCCGGAATCCATCATGTTCAGGAAGATCTGCAGTGGGAGATAACTGATTATTCAGGGTTTCAATTAGAGCCACTGGTATAGGATCTTGTTTTAGCTTAGGACAATGAGTGCTAATGTGACCCTCTTGTCTACAATAAAAACACACCACATTATCTTTTGTAGTTGTTCCACGTCCAAACGATGCTTTACTTTCCCTATGCCCAACAAACGTACCACTCTCCCTGTGAGACGTAGCAGGTCCTCTCGACTTTCCGTTACCTTTGGGTCTGAAAAATCGAGGAGACTCAAAACCGTTTGTTTTAGTTTTATCAGGAACAGCAGGTTTCTCATATTTAGGACGTTCAAAACTGAGCTTATGGGTCAACATATACTCATCTACTAGAACAGCAGCTTTAGAAGCTTCCAACACTATGTTCATTCAGATAAGTAGTTACTCGATCTGGTAACAGTTCTTAAAATCTTCAATTAATATCAAGTGTTTAAACTGTTCATAATTAGTTACAGAACTAGCTGCACACCAACGATTAAGGAGGATTTCTTTTTCCCTCATATAGTCAGCATAAGTCTGACTCTCGAGTTTCTTTAACTTCCGGAACTTTTGCCTGTATGCTTCAGGGACTAACTCATATGCCCGCAAAATAGCTTCTTTCACTTTTGTGTAATCATTACTATCATCTATCGAAAGAGACACATAAGCATCTTGAGGTTTCCCAGTTAATTTACATTGCAACAGCAATGGCCAAACATGTTTAGGCCACTTAAAAGTGTATGCTTTTTTCTAAAACAGGACAAAAAAAGATTCTACGTCACTCTCATCGAATGAAGGTACACAAGATAAATTGTTACTCACATCAAAAGTAGGCGTAGTTGGTTGAGAAGGATTAGCTCCAAGTTCTAGCTCCTTCATGCGTATTTTTGCATCCAACTCCGCTTTTCGTGCGTCCATCTCCATTTTTCTTTGCTCATGTTCAAGTAACATTTCTTTCTCCCTTAGAGTAGTTTGTTGAGCCAGCTTAGCGGCTCTCACCGTGGCTTCAGCAGCTCTCTCAGCAGCTGCTACTTTTCGCATTTCCAGTTCAAGCTCTTTCAAACGGATCTCTTTATCTACAGTATAACCCCAAAATTACACCACACGCGTTGCGGTTCCGCCCCGCTCCGGTCCGACCTCCGCAGCAAATACGCACCCATTATAATCAATGACAGAGTTTACACTGGCTCCGCACGGCGGCGGTGAGCTGCGGAGAGCGGACGGCAGTCCGTCAAAATTAGAAATTTTTCTATTTCTGCCGGACGCCGGAGCTGTGCCGGAGTCAACTTTTGAAGATTACGTCGCACCAACAGGAAAAGGAACGAGCACAACTTCCGTATTTACAAAATAAAATCACCACGGGCGGACTAATCCTAGCTTTATACGGATTTATTTGTACAAAAATGCTGTCAAACTATCATTTATGACTATTCTATGACTAAACTATTATATTTATGACTATGACTACGCCTACAAACGCAATACAAGAAATAAATAAATAAAAATAATAATAATAATAATAATTAATTCAATTTATAACGCACTTTTCATTACTGAAAATCTCAAAGTGCTACACATATATTGAATGCTACACACATTCATAAACCGGTGGCGGCAGACTACCATGCAAGGTGCTTTCCAGTCCTACCGGGAGCAACTCAGGGTTAAGTGTCTTGCCCAAGGACACAACGACACATGGTGCGGGTCCCGGGAGTCGAACCGCCAACTTTCCGATCGGGAGACGACTGCCATTACCACTACACCACGGCCGCACTGTTCATAATTAGTTACAGAACTAGCTGCACACCAACGATTAAGGAGGATTTCTTTTTCCCTCATATAGTCAGCATAAGTCTGACTCTCGAGTTTCTTTAACTTCCGGAACTTTTGCCTGTATGCTTCAGGGACTACTCATAAGTATTTTATTCTGAAATGTAAACATCACTTCCTGTTGCTCAAACCATGTAGCTCATTTACGAGAGAAGATCAAGGCAGCAGTCTCTCTACAGTTGTTCTCCTTCTTCCACCAAATGAATTGTTTTGTTCTGACTTACTTATTTATCACTTGATTCATCGCGCGATCTCGCACGTGTCTCGGAGCGGCGCATCCAGGCGGACCTGAGCGGAGCGGAGGCAGTGGGAATTGGACTCGTTCAGCTGCGACCTGTGGACCGGAGCGGGGCGGAGCCGCGTGCTGTGTAATTTTGGTGTAAGATGCTGGAGTCCTCACAGGACTTTCTGCAATCATTGCAGCAGAGAAAACCCCAAGACGAGCTAACTCTGCTCCCAGTTCATTTTCTATTGCTTCCCTCCTAGTACTTTTATCTAGTGGGGCGGCCGTGGCACAGTGGTAATGGCAGTCAACCCCCGATCGGAAGGTTGGAGGTTCGAATCCCGCATCTGCCCACCATGTGTCGTTGTGTCCCTGGGCAAGACACTTAACCCCAAATTGCTCCTGGTAGGTCTGGATGGCGCCCTGCAAGGCAGGCTACCACTACCGGTGTATGAATATCTGAATGAATGGGTGGATGGTTGGTATTGTAAAGCGCTTTGGGGCTCCTCACAGGGGGCTGGAAAGCACTATATAAATAAGCTCCATTTACCATTTACCATTACACTGAACTCAAAATGTTCTGCCACACACAACAAAAGTCAAAGTCAAAGTCAACTTTATTGTCAGAACTGCAATATGTACAGGACATACACAGGATTGAAATTGGGTTTCTCTCAGTCCCTCAGTGCAACAGTAACCATTTAAACACTAAAACACTGAAACATTTAATAAACATAAACATAAAATAGTAAAAGTGTAACACTGTCCTGAGTTTTTGCATAGTAGTAATAAAAGTATGAAAATTTACACCAACACTAAAACTAAAACTAAAACACTAAACATTTAATGAACATAAGCATAAAATGAAATAATAAAAGTGTAATACTGTCCTGAGTTTTTGCATAGTAGTATAAAAAATATAAAAAGTATATCTATAAAATAAACTGAAGGTTCTAGCATTGACATTTGCAAAGAGTGGCAAAGCAGCATATGAGTTAATGTACACAGTATATGTATGAGGTAGTAGTTGATGTTGGTATAGAGGCAAAAGTGGCATATGCAGTAAGGCACATTGGGCATCCTTAAATAAGGCTAGTCAGAGAATACTGTATATGTATCAGCAGTGGTGTAGATATAAAAGTAGTGTAAATGTAAACAGTAGTAATAAATGTAAACAGTATTAATAAATGTAAACATTGAATGTAAACAGTAGTATGTAAACAGTGAATGTAAACAGTAGTATGACTATAGGCAGTGATGTAATACAGACATTAGTGCAAATATGAGAAGTAGTGCAAACTGAATGAGCACATGACCGAGAGTTTAGTGAATAACCCGTTTGATGACACAGAGTCTAGTGTTAAAATCTTTGTGTTGTGTGGTAATGTGTGAGAAAGTTTTTTGTGTTAAGGCAGTTCAAATGGGAGGGGAGGCAGAGCAGGCAGAGTGTTTAGCATCCTGACTGCCTGATGAACAGAGCTGTCTCTCAGTCTGCTGGTTCGAGCCTGGAGACTTCTCAGTCTCCTCCCTGATGGCAGCAGTCTGAAGCAGCTGTGTAGTGGGTGTGTGGGATCACCTGCCATGCAGAGGGCTTTCCGAGTGAGGCGGTTGCTGTGTAAGTCCTGCAGTGAGGGGAAGGAGGTGCCGACGATCTTCTCAGCTGCTCTCACGATGCGCTGGAGGCTCTTGCGGCAGGATGCAGTACATGCACCAAACCACACAGTGATGCAGCTTGTCAGGACACTTTCTATGGCACCTCTGTAGAAGGTGCACATGATGGGGGTTGAAGCTCCAGCCCTTTTCAGCTTGCGGAGAAAGTAGAGACGCTGGTGAGCCTTCTTGGCCAGTGATGCAGTGTTCCTGCTCCAGGACAGGTCCTTTGAGACATGCACTCCCAGGAACTTGGTGCTGTCTACTCTCTCCACTGCGGTGCTGTTGATGGTCAGAGGGGCATGTTGGGCATCCCTCTTCCTGAAGTCCACAACAATCTCCTTTGTCTTCTCCACGTTGAGAGTGAGATTGTTGTGTCCGCACCACAAGGCCAGGCGGCTCACCTCGTTCCTGTAGTCCGTCTCATCGTTGTTGCTGATGAGACCTACCACTGTTGTGTCGTCCGCAAACTTGATGAAGTGGTTGGAGCTGTATGATGGTGTGCAGTCGTGTGTTAGCAGGGTGAATAGAAGGGGGCTCAGCACACATCCTTGTGGGGCCCCTGTGTTCATTGTGATGGTGCTAGATGTGTTACTCCCCACCAAACAACTGCTCCTTTGTACAATTAGCCAGAGCCTCAACTGTAGGATCCTCTACAAAACCGTCTAAATTGAACTCCATGTTCTCAAACAGTTACTGAATACAACAATATCAAAATATCTGGACTCTAATTGAATGCTGTTTGCTGCGTTCAATTTCAAACAGACAGCTGTAAGTGCTCAACAAATCAGCAACTTCCCTGAGCTGATTTAACTCAACTATGAGCGAAAACACCACCACAAAACAGCCACCACCGCAGCAACTTACGTCTACCAAAACACTAGCTCAGTACGAGCCCCCCATCAAATACTACTTTTACCAAAAGTTTAACAAACTAGCTCTTGTCTTGTTTAAAATCCCGGACGATCCCCCATTAAATATGTTACGACCGAAAAACAGTCAAAACATATTTATGGACACTGAACACAGAAGAAGTTTTAACAGAAATTTTATTAACTAAAATTAAGGGCGACCAAGCTGGTGAGGTCCCTTCTGGCTTCTCCCACCAGGCCTGGAACGTCTTCTCCTGGAACAACGCCCTAAAAAAAACTAAAGAAAGAAAGTACAAAGGAAAGATGGATAGGTGAGTCTGGCCAAATGTAAGGAAATGCCACCCAGGCAAACCCAACCCCAATATCGGGCCGTAGTGCTTCCCCAGCTGACGATCTACCTATAACCAATAAGGCCCTCACTTACCAAAAGTAAAAATACAAAATAAATACGAAAACTAAGCTACCAAACCTCACCTATCAAAAGTACAAATAGACAAAAAGAAAAAAAAAAGCAATTAACAGTCCCTCTCACAGTGGACCACAGTTGTCCTCCTTCAGGACAGCTGAACAAACACTGGCCTTAGTGTCACTCAATTAAGCCTCCTAGGCTCAAACACAACCACTCTCCTCCCAAGTCCAAAACTTAATCATAGCTAGCACTTAAGGTGCTTTAACCTACACCAAACTCTGCTTTAGGCAGCCAGAGTCACTTTCAGAGCTCGAAGCAGCTCAACTATACTCCCCCTGGACCACACACACTAACTATCAGAGAGGGTGGAGATCTCCCTGTGTTAGTCACACAGCTCTAAAACTGTGTCTCAACACTCGGTTTAATTACCTTTAAATTGTCTTCAACCAGGACTTGGTTAACAAGTCCAGCTTCCACACTTGATCAGCAAGCCAGATCCTGCTCCATCAAGTCTCCACATTTCTCAAGGCACTGCCTGTGAGATATAAAGGCAGGAGCTGCAGGTGAACACCTGTGCTACCCAATTAAGCCTGATTAAGGACTTGGCTGAGTAAAAAAAAGTGAGTTCTTCCTGAACCAGCAGGCTGCAGCAGACTACAGCAGCAAAAAAACAGAAGGGAACAGTCAGCTGATAGACTGTTGTTTTTAAACACATTAAAAACTCTGGGGTACATAACAGCATGTCTGAGACAAGGCGAGCGAGACCTTCCAGAATCATTTTTCTTTGTTGTTCAGGTGTCTCCTCCGTTGTGTCGCTTTCGCTGGCTAGCCCGCTAGTCTGTTAGCCGGGGTAGCAGTTGTGGCGTAGTTATAACACCGTTGTAGCGAAGCAACCTGTAGGGAGAGGAGAGAAAGACTTCGAAGTTATAGAAATGTGCTGGACTAGCTTTCGCTAGCCCAGCAGTACGCAGGGAAAAATTCTCTGTGCGCTCTGTGCAGGGAGCGAGCTCACCTCAGGTTGAGTGATGGAGCAGCAGAGAAGTCCCGCGAAGAGAGGTAGTTCAGGTATTTGCGAGGTGAAGGCAAAAAAGAGACAGTTGGAGGGGCGTCAGTCGCCTAAGTACCTAAAGGGCGGTACCTCTGGCGCGGGTGACGCCCCCTGCCGTAAAAGGCGTGAATGTATTCCTTCAGGTAATCGCGCGGGGGTGCAATTCCCATAGCAAGTATGTTGCACCGAGAGACCGAACTGAAAGGGAACCACACTGCTGGCCAAAGAACTGTACACTGATAAAAAATTGTGTATACAAGACTGAGATTACTTCCTTTACATTAACAACATGAAGCACAAATAGGAAATACTTTCAGCAAACTCAAGCAGGAGCTCTATGAGTAAAATACACTAGAGGTTTTATTTAACAAACATTGGACATTAAGTTTTTTTTATTTAAAAAAAGAATAAGTAAACCAATAATAATGTCTTTATTTTATTTTAATGTTTTTATTTACTTTGTATGTGTATATTTTAGTGGCCACGCAGTGACTTGACAATCAACTTGGGTGGCACCTCATCAGTTTCCAGGGATGGCAAGTGCCACCCCAGCCCCCCCTCTGGTGCCACCCTTGATCAATAGCAGCTAAATCTCTTCAGAGTCGAGCTGAACTCTATAAGGGACAAACCTTTAATTTCCCAAAGGAGTGTTTGTCTGCCTGTCATATATTATCACATTTCTTCAAAAACATGTTTAAAAAGTTTTCAAAAATGATAAAAAACTTTGTAAGTTCAAGTACTGAACACAGTATTCATGAAATGGTTAGCTGTACTGTAGTTTAATCTCAGCATCACACACCACATCTCAGTGTCAATGTTTCTAAAGCAACAATGTTGATATATTTCCTGCAACTTTTCTTTAACTACACAACAGTTTCAGATGTAGCCCAAGGAAAAACTTTTTATTTTATTTTATTTTCTACTTTTCAACCCGACCCCCAGAAAATAATTTTATGATCCATCCAGTAAAGTCTGTGGACCAGAGTGGCCCAGATGCCAAATGTGAAACAACCAAAACCGTTTGAAAATATGACGGGGTGGAAGATATGCAGAAATAAATGATCTGTGGATACGGAGTCATGCCAATGCATATGGAGCTCAGTAAAATATATATTTTTTATTTATTTTATTAGAATCAAATTAAGGATAAACTGATGAACTTCTGGCAGTGGAAAATACCTAATTTCAAATTATAACAACGTCTCAAAATTACAGGCCTGAATGTTCAATTTATTGTTAAAGTGAACAGGAGTCTCAAAAAGACTAGTTTAAAAAAAAAGTATTTTCTTGCAACACCTATACATGTTGAAAGATCTGTTTGAAACTCTCACATCTTTTTTTTCTCAAAAGCCCAACATAAATGTGTGACTTCCTTTAGTCTTAGCTGAAAAAATGGCCGACAATTTGCTGTATTCATTCAACCTTTATTTAGGCAGGTTAATCCCATTGAACCTCGAGGACTCATTTACAAGAGAGACCTGGTTTCAACAAAGAATGATGACAACAGCAACAATAGACTTTCCTTTGACAATCAACAATAGACAATCATAAGAGAGGCATACAGATTTTTTTAACAAGTTAAAAAAGATGTCAAAATAGCAAAACAGACAGATTATAAGGCAAATGCAGAACACTAAAAACAGGAACATGTCTGCATTGGTTTTTGCCAGGATTCCAACAGATTCTTAAAGCCATTTAGAGAAGTCAAGGTCGAGAGCTTCAGATCTTTTTGTAAGATATTCCAGGAAGCATGAGCGGAGTAGGAGAAGACCCTTTTTCCAAGTTCAGTTCTCACTGACGGAACACTGCAGGTAATCATGTCCTGAGAGTGCATGCTGTAGCTCAGTGTTTTTCAACCTTTTTTGAGCCAAGGCACAGTGTTTTCATTGAAAAAATCCCGAGGCACACCACCAACCAAAATTGTAAACATAGATACACTGTATCCGCCTATATTAAATATATAGTCATTCTTATCAAAGTGTCTTGAATAGGAATGAAATAAACACAAAAATGTATTTTTATCATGTTTTATATTTCTTATTTCAAATTGCACTTAACATGAAATTGCACTTAACATGCCTTGAAATAAACCTGAACAGTGCCACAAATTGTGGTCTTAAAATTAAAGAGGATGAAATTGCACTTAACATGCCTTCAAATACACCTGAACAGTGCCACAACAATATGGTGTTAAAATTAAAGAGGATGAAATTGCACTTAACATGCCTTCAAATACACCTGAACAGTGCCACAACAATATGGTGTTAAAATTAAAGAGGATGAAATTGCACTTAACATGCCTTCAAATACACCTGAACAATGCCACAACAATATGGTGTTAAAATTAAAGAGGATGAAATTGCACTTAACATGCCTTCAAATACACCTGAACAGTGCCACAACAATATGGTCTTAAAATTAAAGAGGATGAAATTGCACTTAACATGCCTTCAAATACACCTGAACAGTGCCACAACAATATGGTCTTAAAATTAAAGAGGATGAAATTGCACTTAACATGCCTTCAAATACACCTGAACAGTGCCACAACAATGTGGTCTTAAAATTAAAGAGGATGAAATTGCACTTAACATGCCTTCAAATACACCTGAACAGTGCCACAACAATATGGTCTTAAAATTAAAGAGGATGAAATTGCACTTAACATGCCTTCAAATACACCTGAACAGTGCCACAACAATATGGTCTTAAAATTAAAGAGGATGAAATTGCACTTAACATGCCTTCAAATACACCTGAACAGTGCCACAACAATATGGTGTTAAAATTAAAGAGGATGAAATTGCACTTAACATGCCTTCAAATACACCTGAACAGTGCCACAACAATATGGTGTTAAAATTAAAGAGGATGAAATTGCACTTAACATGCCTTCAAATACACCTGAACAGTGCCACAACAATATGGTGTTAAAATTAAAGAGGATGAAATTGCACTTAACATGCCTTCAAATACACCTGAACAATGCCACAACAATATGGTCTTAAAATTAAAGAGGATGAAATTGCACTTAACATGCCTTCAAATACACCTGAACAGTGCCACAACAATATGGTGTTAAAATTAAAGAGGATGAAATTGCACTTAACATGCCTTCAAATACACCTGAACAATGCCACAACAATATGGTCTTAAAATTAAAGAGGATGAAATTGCACTTAACATGCCTTCAAATACACCTGAACAATGCCACAACAATATGGTGTTAAAATTAAAGAGGATGAAATTGCACTTAACATGCCTTCAAATACACCTGAACAGTGCCACAACAATATGGTCTTAAAATTAAAGAGGATGAAATTGCACTTAACATGCCTTCAAATACACCTGAACAGTGCCACAACAATATGGTCTTAAAATTAAAGAGGATGAAATTGCACTTAACATGCCTTCAAATACACCTGAACAGTGCTACCATTCTCTCTACATTTTACTCACTTAGTGTGAAACCTGTGCCTGTTTGGATGAACACAAAGCTGATATTCTGGCAGGAATTGAAGAAAGACACACACGAAGCTCTTCCTCAACAGCTCTCAGTCTCTCTCTGTTTTTAGTTTTTATGGCAGTTAGGCTGGAGAAGCTCACTTCACACAGATATGTTGTGGAAAATGGGAGCAATGTCAAAATAGCTTTGTTTGCCAGAAAGGGGAACTCCTTGGCAGCAGTCAACCAAAAACTGTCCAAAGGAAGATCAGCAAAGCTCAGCTTTAAACCACGATTTTGTCTCAGTTCAGTTAGTTCTTCCTGCTCCTGTAAAGTCATGTTCCTGCCAACAACTGCTGAGCTGTATGGGTCCCTAACAAAGTCATAGCATACCTGAACTGATGACTCAAAAGAGATGTAAGCCTCGCTGTACAGTCTCACGTTCACGGTTTCTGTCTTCTTCTGATTTCCACTTGGGCCTTCATCTGGGTCCGAATTTTGTCCAGGGACCAGACCGGATTTAGTATTTTTTCTTTTGAAAAAGTTTTCCATCGCTGCCTGTTTGTTTGAGAAGGTCCTCAAGGTTTGTTTTGCTCACTGCTACACGTCACGTTCATGCGCCGCTACTTCTCTTGTTTTAATGTGCGCCGCTATGCTCCATACTGCCACCTATCGCGCGGTAAGGAAATTACACCAGTTAATAAAAATTTCATAATTTACTAATTTTACACGGCACACCAGACAATCTCTCGCGGCACACTGCTGTTCCGCGGCACACTGGTTGAAAAACACTGCTGTAGCTGCACTCATGCAGAGACATGTAGGAGGAGATGTATGAAGGCAGCAGACCAAGAAGTGATTTAAAGATGAAAATGTACCAGTGGAAGAGTCTGCGTGAAGTTAATGATGTCCAGTTAACCAGTGAATACAGGGTGCAGTGGTGGGTACGATAATCAGCCACAGTTATGAATCTTAGTGCACCATGATAGACAACATCCAACATCTGCAGGGTGCTTGTAGGAGCATTCATGTAGATAATGTCACCGTAATCAATGGAGGGAAGGAAAGTCACAGATACAAGTTGTTTCCTAACATCCAGAGTTAGATAGGATCTGTTTCTGAAAAAGAAACCTAGTTTAACTTTCAGTTTCTGTACTAGGTTTTCCACATGGAGTTTAAAAGAGAGATGCGAATCGACCAGGATTCCCAAATATTCACAAGAATCAACAAACTCAAAAGGAACACCATTTGAGGATAAAATCAGAGGAAGAACTGCTGGGACTGACTTCCTATTTAAAAAAACATCCCTTTGGTTTTATCAGCATTTAGGACAAGTTTGAGACGGAAAAAATCTGACTGGATGATGTCAAAAGTGGATTGCAAAAACTGGAAAGCCTTAGCAACTGTTTTAGCTCAACCAACTGTGTCATCAGCATGATAATATAAGGATGCATCAGGGATGCTCTGACCTACATTACCTATGTAGATTGTAAAGAGGGTTGGTCCTAAAGGCCCCGGCAGAGCTCTGTGTTGGGCCGAACGCCGCTCGACGCGCGCGTGCTGCGCACAGGCAGTTCACAGCATAGCTCTGCGTGAAGCTCCAATGTTTTCGCTCCAAATACTTGACGTCATTTGAGCAGAAGAAGGGCAGAGCGTTTACCTACGGGACAAATTGAGGTCGCTGATTGGTCATTTGCTGACATGCCTACTGAATTGATTGACAGGTCGGGTGGGGGGAAAAAAGGCACGGGCTGCGCAGCGTTTTCTGTGTTTATATGTTAATAAAAAGTTCTAAAAAATAAAATAAAAACAGGGAGCGCTGGTCCAGCACACCAGAACACCAGGAAATATTTAGAACCTCGCGCAGCCACGTTGGACATGAGTTTAGTTCGCTCGTGACAAATTCATTAATTTCCTCCTCATCGGAGGAGGAAGCGATCACTTGACTTTTGGCAAAAAAAAAAAAAGAAAAGTCCAGATCAGGGAATTTAATACATTTGTGTCACATACAAAACAGTCCGGCGCCGGGCAGTTTATTGGGAGACAACGCGTGCGCGTAAGCAGTCGTAAAATTTGAGCTTGGCGCGTTCACGCCCGCGTTCAAAGGCTTGTGCCGCGGCGTTGGCACGGCGTCGAGCGGCGTTCGGCCCAACGCAGAGCTATGCCGGGGGTTTAGACTGAGCCTTGTGGTACACCATTGCTGACTGATAAATAACTGGAAGAAGTACCTTTATGTTGAACACATTGCCTCTGATCAGAAAGATAGTTAGAAAACCAACCAATGGTGTGACCTGAGAAACCGATTTTTGAGAGCTTATGACAAAAGATGTTATGATCCACTGTGTCAAAAGCTTTAGACAGGTCTAAGAAAAGTGCAGCACAATAATCCTTAGCATCCAATGGTTCAACAATGTCATTAAAAACCTTCAGTGAAGCAGTTGTGCTGTGTTGTCAAACTGTAGATGAACTGAAGAGGGTAAAGCAAAAAAAAGAAAGAAGCTAAAGCTGCTTATTGTGGCTCATTAGGGTCAAAATGGTAACCACATACCTGTTTCTCACTTCCTGACAGCAAGCCTAATGAAGCAAGCAGACAGAAATGCAGAATAAACAATAAGCTTCAGTCGCTGTGAGAAAACTCTAAATCATATATATATATATTTTAAAAGGTAGAAGCAATTGTCTTGTACATCAATGTGTCTACAAAGTGAGGACAAAAAAGACCCTTCAGTTCCAACTTTGAGGAGAAAATAGTGAGATCAGTGGGAGTCAATGAGAGATTGGGTGAGGACAAAACTTATTTAAAAGTGAAAGATGTAGCCGGGTCGGGTGTGGTTAAAATTGAGTTCTGAAGTTTAAAAGGTTTAAATATACTATTTTAAATAAATACAATTGGTTAAAATGGTTGTACCTAAAAAGTTACCTTTAAAAGCACGCAGGCCCGTTTGCAGAGGAGGTTTGGGACAAGTTTACACACTGACACCAGTTAAATTGCACAGTAGTTTAATTAAATAAAATCCTAAATTTAAAATATTTACAAATTAAAAAGGCAGTCAACTCCAATTAACATTTAAAAGTGCAACTATGGCAGTCCATTTAAAACAGGAAAATCACACACAAAATCACACACACACACACACTTTCTACACCAAACCAGGAGTACCGGTACTGTCACCTCCTGGAGGGATTCGGTAACAGTTCAGAGGACAGTTCAGAGTCCACCCTGGTATGGTCTGTCGTCCGGAAGAGACGCCACACGGCAGCCGACGCCTGTTTAGTTGAGCTGGACGTTAGGCCCAACTCAGCCCGCAGGACGCGTGACGCGGCCCGCCCCACGCCGTCCAGGCAGCGGACACTAATCCAGGACCAGTCAGCAGATGATGGGCGACCCAGGTGGAGGCAGAACACCAGTCGGGACAGCCGTAGACGAACACCCAGGACAAATAGCCGACAGAAGGACGCCAAGGACAAACAGCAGCGAACTAAAACAATAAATATTTGACATTAAAATCTACAAAAGTATAAAACAGACAGATAAAATAGCGCTTTTACTCATAGATATCATATATAGAACAC
>JBBPBX010073333.1:0-17850 GCA_038048925.1 Garcialebias charrua | reverse complement strand
CAAAGCTCATGACCATAGATGAGGGTGGGAACGTAGATCGATCGGTAAATTGAGAGCTTTGCCTTTTGACTCAGCTCTCTCTTCACCACGACAGACCGGTACAGCGCCCGCTTCACTGCGGACGCTGCACCTATCCGCCTATCGATCTCACGCTCCAGTTTTCCCTCATTCGTGAACAAGATCCCGAGATACTTAAACTCCTCCACTTGGGGCAGGACCTCCTCCCCGACCCGGAGAGGGCATGCTACCCTTTTCCGGCTCAAGACCATGGCCTCGGATTTGGAGGAACTGATCCTCATCCCGGCCGCATCACATTCAGCTGCAAACCGCTCCAGCGAAAGCTGTAGATCACGAACTGATGAAGCCAATAGGACCACATCATCTGCAAAAAACAGAGAAGCGATTCTAAGGCCACCAAAACGGATCCTCTCAACACCTTGGCTGCGCCTAGAAATTCTGTCCATAAAAGTTATGAACAGAATCGGTGACAAAGGGCAACCTTGGCGGAGTCCAACTCTCACAGGGAACGAGCCTGACTTACTGCCAGCGATGCGGACCAAGCTCTGACACCGGTCGTACAGGGACCCAACAGCCCGTATCAAAGGGCCCGGTACCCCATACTCCCGGAGTACCCCCCACAGAAGCCCCCGAGGGACGCGGTCGAATGCCTTTTCCAAGTCCACAAAGCACATGTAAACTGGTTGGGCAAACTCCCACGCACCCTCCAGGACCCTGTTGAGGGTGTAGAGCTGGTCTAGTGTTCCACGACCAGGACGAAAACCACACTGCTCCTCCTGAATCCGAGGTTCGACTATCCGACGGACCCTCCTCTCCAGAACCCCTGAATAGACCTTACCAGGGAGGCTTAAGAGTGTGATCCCCCTATAGTTGGAACACACCCTACGGTCCCCCTTTTTGAATAGGGGAACCACCACCCCAGTCTGCCAATCCAAGGGAACTGCCCCCGATGTCCACGCGATATTGCAGAGTCGCGTAAGCCAACACAACCCCACAACATCCAGAGCCCTAAGGAACTCAGGACGAATCTCATCCACCCCAGGAGCCTTGCCACCGCGGAGCTTTTTAACCACCTCGGCGACCTCAGCACCAGAGATTGGAGAGCCCGACCCAAAGTCCCCAGGCTCCACTTCCTCAGTGGAAGACGTGCCAGTAGGATTGAGGAGGTCTTCGAAGTACTCCGCCCACCGACTCACAACATCCCGAGTTGAGGTCAACAGCACGCCATCCCCACCATAAATGGTGTTGGTCGCGTACCGCTTTCCCCCCCTGAGACGTCGGATGGTGGACCAGAATCGCCTCGAAGCCGTACGGAAGTCATTCTCCATGGCCTCTCCGAACTCCTCCCACGCCCGAGTTTTTGCCTCAGCAACCACCCGAGCCGCATGCCGCTTGGACTGCCGGTATCTATCTGCTGCTTCCGGGGTCCCACAGGCCAAAAAGGCCCAATAGGACTCCTTTTTCAGCCTGACAGCATCCCTCACCGCCGGTGTCCACCACCGGGTTCTAGGGTTGCCACCACGACAGGCACCAACAACCTTGCGGCCACAACTCTGATAAGCTGCCTCGACAATAGAGGCGCGGAACATGGCCCACTCGGGCTCAATGTCCCCCGCCTCCCTCGGAACGTGTTCAAAGCTCTCCCGGAGGTGGGAGTTAAAGCTCCGTCTTACGGGAGACTCTGCCAGACGT
The DNA here is from genome assembly GCA_038048925.1 of Garcialebias charrua. Classification (NCBI taxonomy): domain Eukaryota; kingdom Metazoa; phylum Chordata; class Actinopteri; order Cyprinodontiformes; family Rivulidae; genus Garcialebias; species Garcialebias charrua. The sequence goes on along the minus strand of JBBPBX010073333.1, from coordinate 16,140 downwards.
TCCCAGCAGACCCTCACAATACGTTTGGGTCTGCCAGGTCTGACCGGCATCCTCCCCCACCATCGGAGCCAACTCACCACCAGGTAGTGGTCAGTTGACAGCTCCGCCCCTCTCTTCACCCGAGTGTCCAGGACATGCGGCCGCAGATCAGTTTGCTCAATCATGTTTTAAATCAGCACTATTTCCTGAGCTTTTTTGAACATAAGAGGCTCTGTTAATTAAAAATCAATGCCTCAACATTGAACCTTTTAGAGATGATAACGTATAATAAAAAGCAGTTACCATATTTTCCGGAATATAGGTCACGTTTTTTTGCCTAATTTGCATGCCCTGTGACATATAGAGAGGTGAGACCTGTTTATGGATTTTTTCCCATATTTTTAGACAAATTTTTGGCTCAGATATAACCGTTTTTCATTTTGGCAAAAAATGGTGCAGTACCACTTTTGTCCACTAGGGGACACTTCCAGAGAGTCCACCGACTGTTTCCAGCTCATGTGGCCGAAAAAAGCCTCTTTTGCTCGCACTGACTGTCGCTACCCGGCCTCCTGCTCTGGAGGTAACTTCTGTGTTAGCTATGTTTGTTAGCAAGATAAGTCAAGAACCACAGGACAGATTTTTATCAAACTTACAGAATGTAATCACTGTATGGACTTTTACAACTGACTTGCTTTATGAGATGTTTGAGATTTTAAAAAATCTATCTTTTAGCTTCGTTGTTAGCGGTTAGCTACCGTAAACAGATACCTACTATTTAGATAAATAGCTCATAAACCACTCGGCGGACATTTTTTCAGCTTACAGAATGTAATTACATGCGGGTTTCATTTACAAACTCTTGACCTGTATAAGACATTTGAGATCAAATTCGTTTTTTTATTCGTGTTTTTAGAGACGCAACCGTGTTGTGTTAGCTTAGATTTATTTCCATGTATATTGTAAAAAATAGCTCATAAACCACTCGTCGGATATTTTTTCAGCTTACAGAGTGTAATTATATGGTTTTCATTTACAAACTGTTTACCTGTATAAGACATTCGAGATGAAATTCGTTTTTTTATTTGTGTTTTTAGAGACGCAACCGTGTCGTGTTAGCTTAAATTTATTTCCGTGTATATTGTAAAAAATAGCTAATAAACCACTCGGCGGATATTTTTTCAGCTTACAGAGTGTGATTATATGGGTTTCATTTACAAACTGTTGACTTGTATGGGACATTTGAGATAAAATTTGATTTTTTAATTTGTTTTTTTTTTAGAGACGGAATTGTCTCGTGTTAGCTTCCGTTTTATTTCCGTGTATATTTTAGCAAATAGCTAATAAACCAATCGGCTAATAAACCACGAACCCTTGTGCTATAATGTCAGCTATAATTTTTTAGCAAACAAATAATTGTTTTTACCGTGTTAATCTTCTTAAAGCCTTGCTCCTGTGGCAGACATTTGCAACAGAGCTAAACACTCGTCCACATTTCCGAGTTGTCTCTGTGGTGACGCGTCACGTCAGCGGTGGATGACGCGTTACGTCGGCGGTGACGTAGGTGCGATCTATATTAAGGTGTGACCCGTTTATGGATTTTTCCAATATTTTGGCAATAATTGGACAAAACGACCTATATTCCGGTGCGATCTATAGTCAGGAAAATACGGTAATTCAGTCATATCATGGACGTCTGTGAAAAATGCCACACATGCACATTTTTGTACAGATCTTTGTACTCCTATTTTTGTTTTGTTTTTAACATGTCATGCTTTTTGCTTCATGTAAAATGTTTGCAGGCTCTTTTCAGTAACTCGGTAGTTCAGTTCAGACTTCAAGATAAATGATGAAAACTTTATGTTAAGAAACATCTCTATCTGCTTTCCTGCTGGGTTTTTATTTGTTCTTTGCTTTAATTTCCCTGCATTTGAAGAAGACAAAATGTAGAAAAGATAAAATATACCTTCAATCTCAAAGTTCATTCTTTACTTTGGAAGCCATGTTGGTGTCATCGATGCAGTTTAAATTAAATGTTGACTGTGCTAAAGTTCTGAGTTTATTGTTTTAATTAGCTATCAGATTCAAACTTGTTGTCACATTTTAAAGTGATCTTGAGCTAAGGATTTTAAAAGATTTTAATTGGCTGCTCTACATTTAATAGTTTTCTGTCTTTAATTAGCACAAAAACCTTTCTGATGTTCTGATGTGTCTGTTTTTAATTTTAATTTTTTGTTCAATAGGATTTAATTATGAGTTATTAACTCATAAAAATTGGCAGCAAGACTGCTCAGTGGTTAGCACTGTTGCCTCACAGCAAGAAGGTCTTGGGTCCAATCCCTAGTTGGACCAGGGGCCTTTCTGTGAAAAAAAACAAACAAAAAAAACAGGTTTGTTCCTGGATTAAAGTTGCCTTTTTTCTGCTAAAGTGATTTATAAGTCAGTGTTATTCCTACCGTTTGATACTTCTTTGTGTTTTGCATTACCTCATGGCTTAGTACCCCCATTCTATTTTGTTTTCTGTGTTTTGGGAGTCTTATGTATATTTATGTTACTTTAGTTAAATTCTGATCTCGACAGTCTGTGCTTTTGGGATCTGTTATTTTAAAGTGACCTTGTTTGACCTGATGAGTTTGGGCCTTCAGTGTAGGGTTTCTGGGTTATTTTCCTGTCATCCTTGTGTTTTTCCTTCCTTGCTGTTTCAGCTCCCATCACACCTGTCAGTAATCCTAGTCACCCCAGGTGTTTGTCTTTTGTCTCGTTATTGTCTATTTATACTGTATTCAGTGTCTCTGTGGTTCTTCCTCTGTCTGTGGATTATGCTCCCATGCCTGTTGTGTTTTGTCTCCCTCTGTGTTCTCTCCTTAAAGAGTATGTTTGCTGCCCCGCCAGCATTTTGTTTTGTTTATGTATTTATAATAAACTTGGTTATTTTACTTTTCACTTGGAGTCTCCATTGCCTTCCTGCATGTGGGTTCAACATAGTAAGCAGAACATGATATTTACTTCAGTTCCTTGGCTGTTCTCTGCTCCAGCCCTGTCCACTCTCACCTATTTTCATCTATTTCTGTGCAGATGTTTGTGATTTGGTTTATTACTTTTCTTTTATTGATTCATGGTTTCTCTGTTCCGCCAGCAGTGGAGCATTTCACACGCTGCCTGGCATCCAGTTAGCTATCTGTGATTACTCCAAGTCCGTAAGTTTTGCTGACATGTCAGCTTTTCATTTTATTTTTACTGGAGCTTCTCCAGTACATCTGCATTTCTGGGTCTAATAACTCGTGTAACTCGTGTCACTGTGGATATACCATATACATTTGTGTCCAATACACACAAAACGGCTAAAAGTACATTTTCTGTGTCTCAGCATCCAGTTTAGGACAATCTGATGAATAGGCACAAATCCGATGTATGACCATCTGTTTGGTCTCATGGTCTGTTGCTAATGAAGACAACTGTGATACAAATTAGGCCAAAGTAAATACGAGAAAGAAAACTGAATGTCGTTCCCAGCATCTGTCTTAGTTCAGTCAATATTTTCAGATTTTTAGGGATTATTAGGTACAACAGGAAGACAAAGAGATAACAATAATAATAATAAAAAAAAAAAAAGATAAAAATAACACCTTGCTCAAAGCCAGTGTCAGGTCAAGTCAACTACTGGTTTATATCCAGAAGCTAAAAAATAAAAATAAAAACAGACAACTGTTTCAAACAGTGAACAGTATCATGTGTACATCCAGTGGGACACCTTCCAAGCAGATGAGGCAGACCCGGTGGAACAAGAGTTTGCCCAACACAGTGTGACAAGTCCAAGTGGATGACACCAGCAGTGTCAGTGGGCATCACTGTGACAGGTGGGAGTGTGAGGAGTTAAGTTGTAAAGGGAGCAACAGACAGGGAGGACACACATTTTGTACATCCTCTATCTCTGCCTCAGAGGGAATAGTTGTCAGATAAAGATCACTAAAGGAGCTGAAAGAAATACCAGAAAGGGACTCTTATGTGCCTCAACCTATGTTCCCCAGGACCATAAAGGTGGAGGGAATGCTGTTTCCTCACAAAGAAAAAGTTGCAGTATGGGTTATAGAATGTACAGATGAATGTGCTTTGATTTACAAGAGTGGTTAGAGAGAGTTAAACCAGATGTAGAAAAACGTTAACAACAAAGCGCATATTACGTCCCAAGAAATTATGGGATTGTTACTGGGATTAAAATACAAGGCCAATAGGCACCACCTTTTGGAACATTCTGCAGAAACCTTAGAAATAAGGAAGAATAAAATGAAACCAAATCAATCCTAGCCAAAAGTGGCTGTAAAAAGTAAATATATTTGGTCTCAGTGTTGTGAGTGAAAGCACTTCAGTCATATTTATCTTTCAGGCTGAAGGGGCATTTCTAAGAGTGTGATTTACTGTTGGCAGAGGTATGGTGGCCTTGTGGCCAAACGAGTCCATATTGTGAGTGTTCGAGGTTGTAGGAGATGAAAATGTAACTATTGGAATTCACAACAACCAGAGTGTGAAAGATGGGATCCCTCTGACCCATTTAAAAGCAGTCTTTCCATTAGTCAAGTGCTGTTGCTGGTTGCTTAACCAAGAGGAAAATGGCATTTTAAAACTCTCACTTGTGAGCATGTTCACCGTGAGTGTGCTAAAGTGAATGTGCATAGTTATGTTTATGGTTTTTCTATTAATGTTCATATATTTCTGAGTCTGAGCCAATAAAATGGGTCACCAGTATATTGCTGTAGAACAGGATTTTTTTTAAAGAGCAAAGGCTCTTTCCAACAGATTTCAGGATTAAACAAAGGACAGATTGGGGATTGGGTGGATAGATGGATGGATGGATGGATGGATGGATGGATGGTAGTTGATGGATGGATGGTAGTTGATGGATGAATGATAGATGATGGATGGATGACATATGATGAATAGATGGATGATATATGATGAATAGATGGATGATATTGGATGGATGGATGATTGATTGATAAATAATGGATGTATTTATGATAGATGATGGATGGTTGATGGATCGATGGATTGATTATGGAGGCTGGATTGTTGATGGATTGATCGATTATGGAGGATGGATGATAGTTGGTTGATTGATGGATGGATGATGGAAGGATGGATGATGGATGGATGGTTGGATGATGAATGGACAAAGGATAATAGATGAATGGTGGATGATTGATGAATGATAGATGATGGATGGATGATGGATGGTGGATGGGTGGATGGTAGATGATAGATGGATGATCAATAGATGATGATGGATAGTTGATGGATGGATGATGGATGGATATTGGATGAATGGATCGATGGATGGATGATGGATGGATGAATTGATGATGGAGGATGAATGATAGATGTTGGATGATGGATGGATGAATGGATGGATGTGGTTGATAAATGGAAGATGGATGGAAAAATGAGATGGATGGATGGTGGATGGATGGATGATAGTTGATTAATGGAATATGGATGGATGGATGGATGGAAGGAAGGAGGGATGATGGGTGGATGATTGTTGATGAATGGATGGAAGGATGGATGGATGATTGATGGATGATGATGGAAGGATGATGGCTGGATGATGAATGAAAGATCATGAATTGATGATGATGGATACTGGATGGATGATGACTGTTAGATGATGGATGGATGATAATGGATGGATGGATGATAGATGGATGGCTGATGACTGATCGATGATGATGGATGGATGATGGATTATGATGATGGATGGATAATGGATGGCTGGTGGCTAATGGATGATGGATGGATGGATGGATGGATGACAGAATATTGATGAACAGTGAAGATGTCACACTGATGAAATTAATAGAGCATTTTCTTCTGAGCTTCACCGTAAGGTTACAAAATGTGTTTTTAAAAAATCCCAGCTGAATTTTTACAAATCTGATGCCATGATTTTTCTGTTTTGAGATGATTAAATGATGATTAAAAGAAATTCAGGATACTTAGAATCACTCTTTTTTATATTTGTATATTTTCTTAACCATGACAAGGTAGAAAACATCATGTCACCCAGTGATGTTCCGTCAAATTAAATTCCATCTTTACTTTCGCTGACATAATCCAAACACAGAGCATCATCCATTTTGTACTTCCGCTCTCGGCAAAGCAAGTCACATATCTTTTTGCTCCTACCCTCCTTAAGTTTTCCTCCTCCCTACTTGCTTTTTGTCTCATCTGTGATTCTTCAGCGCTCACTCGAACCAATTTGCGATGGATTTAATAAATTGGGCTGTTTCCTCTATAGATAAGATTTTTTCCACGAAGCGGACCGGGCCAGGAGAAGCGGTCTGCCCCTCTGACACGCACGCTGTCGGATACATGATGGACTCGTGGGGACAGTGGCAACCTATGTGTTTGACCGTCTTGTCTGTCGAAGACGTGGAAGATTTGTGGATTATTGGGATATTGGTGGCAGCTGCTCTGTTTTTTGGCGTCAGCGGAGCTGTCTGCTACTGGAAGCTCAGGAAGACTTCGGCGGCTATCAGCGCGCTGGCCAAACTTCCTGATCAGCAAGATTCTCTGATCCGGGCTGTGAGCTCCTCATCCCAGCTGTTGTACGAACTGAACCGCACGATGGGAGCGGCGGTAGACCACCGCGGACCTGCGGTGCGCTTTGGAACTCGTTTACAGCCGCCCGGCCTCAATCAGGGCACAGATGGGGGTTCGTAGCTCGGAACCTCATATGATTCGGCGATTTTGGACCTGAACAGCACCTGGACTTGGAAGGCTGCAGTCAAAAAGAACACTGTGGCCTGGATTGAAGATAAACAAAAGAACTATCTAATCTGGTTTCTGCACACGACCTTGAAAAGAAGGCTGTCTGGAAACTATTCTCCTGGAGTGAAGCTGAGAGACCTTGCTGACCCCCCCCCCCAGAGATCTCTGTGGGTGTGCTCGGAGGCGCCAAGCTGAACAACTGCTGAACTGTGCTATCTGAATGTTGCTCACAGACTCTTTGATCTCCTTGCATGTCGTCAAACTGCAACAATGTCTTGTCTGGATGTGCTTAATGCTGATAGAGTTTTTGGGACTTTATCATAGAGTGTCTTAAGGCAATCTTTGATAGATTCTTTTTTTGAATATCACAAATGATACCTATTGTGTTTTCCTTTTTTCCATATCTGATTTGACCTTCATCCCGAGACGGATGAGAGAGGCCGCGCTGAAGAACATGTCATGTGTTTGAATATGCAGCAGCTTTACATTCTCTCCCTCTTCTGGACGACTGTGCATACATTATCACGTTGTATTGGTGAGAACTGGTGCAATGTTAATAAAAGCTCTTGTATCTTGTATCTTGTATCAAGCCAGGTTTTCTCCATGGAGTCACATGACCCATTCTGTTGGACCACCCTGTACACCTGTCTGAGTCCTTGTCGTTTCTGCTAAACATTGATGGTGCAACAAACTTCCAGGTCCAGCACTTTGTCTGGTCTTCTGACTCATGGAAGCACCTCTACTTTCACTGTGTGAAATCAGACATGTGATGACCAGGCTGGGCTAACTTTAACTACTTACTGACATTTGAGTGGCAATACTCACTTTGTGTCAGAAGACAGCAGGATGAATTAGACTTATATTTCCACTTTAGACTCAGGTGGGTCTTTCGTTGGATTTTTTGTTTAGTTCTCTATCAGTCTTTTGATTTTTGTGTTATTTGTTTCATTTATTTATCTGTAATGTCTTTTTTTTTTACTTAGGACAGTTTTTTTTCTCATGACCATAAAACCATTGTCTGCACTGTCTTTGAGTCTGCCTTCTTCCATATGTGTATTTGTTTATATTTCCTTTTGTTTTATGATTAGATGTATTTATGTGTTTCTTGTGTTTTTGTTGATCAGTTCTCTTGCATCTTTCTGTTCCATCACTCTTATCTCCTCTGGAAGATGTCTGCTTCCTCAGCCAGTTTTGCCACGCCCACTTCCACCTGCCCTCTGTCCACATGTCCCAGCTGCAGCTACTTCCCATCAGCCCCAGCCTACAGTATTTAGTTTGTTTGTCTCTCTATTGTAATTTGAGCCTTTCTTGTCCTCCACCAATAACTCCATTCCCCATGTTTCTTGTGATCATCTTCAAGTAGATTTTTTTTATTTGTTTGTTTTTTGTGCAAAAATGTTCTGCTGCCATGTCAGCCCTTTGGTTTTATGATACAATAAGTTTGTTTTGTGAGCTTATCCAATATCACCATGACAAATTATCAATGTTTGCCTCCCTCCCTGATCTTTCCTCTGTTGCTGATCAGATTATTAATGTTCATGAATCTTGCTGTTTGATTGGTGCTATGCTGCTTTAGTTTTGTTGTTGAAAATATGACTGAGTTTCCATCAATACTTCCATTGTGTCTAAGTCATGACCCACAAAACATGGCAGGTATATCGAGTTATTTTAGGCCTTTTTGGGAAAACTCAAAACTGGTTTTATGTTTCTTTGTTCAAGTTGTATAGGCCTCTTCAAACATGTAGGTTCATGATGCTTACACATATAATCTTGATTTTGAAGCAAAACTGAAGAAAACCCAACTATCACACATCATATTTTTATCATCAGTGCTGAAAATGCAGGCCCAACAGCTTACCTGCTCTGCCTCGCTCTCTAATGCAGACATTTTAGTTGTTTATGAGGTCAGTTTTGCTCTCAGCAACACATTTTTGCTGCAGCCTGTGTGATTTGGCACTAATGCCAACTCAAGATCCTTCAAATGTATCTCAGATTCGCAGCCTGCAATATGTGCCACTCAGGGAATGGGAACAGACTGGTGAGCCAGTCACTTACAGCAGATCTAGGTGTCATCCTTAATGTACTCCCTTCCTGCACTCCACTGCTATATGAAACAAATGCAAGCAAAAAAAAGTAAACGTGACAAACACCAGTTGGCCTCAACAAAAACCAGAGACCTTCCAGTAGCAATGGTGTTTTTTTCTATCTCAGAAAGCAGAGAGTGTGAGAGGATGACTCAACACTTACCGGTACTAAAGCAGAGTGGTCGAGAGATGATTTCACACTCCCAGGATCGATTCCTCATGTTTCTCATAGCTACAGATCATTGGTGGGGAAAAGTTTAGAAAACTGCATCATTTGCATTTTCTTACACATTTCTCCATGTTTTTTTTTCCCCCTCAGATGTGGGAAGAAAGTGATTAATTCTACACAGGATGTATTTCTGAAGTGATTTATTTGTATCCTAATGATCATCTGCTAGTACTGGTAAAACGGTGTTCATAGCAATTCATGAATTTTACCTCCAGTTTTAAAACATGCACATTTTATAAAGCTTTATCATTTTAGAAACAAACTGGTGATTTTTGTTTGCCCAAAGAGCAGAGAACAACTTTTCTCAGTGTCCCCCTGTGAAAAGTTCACACTATTTACTTGAAGAAGTTTAGTTTTCTTTCGTCTTTGGCTCCAGGCTTTCAGAGAAGTTTGCCACACATTTTTCTTTTAAACTCATTCTCACTTGGTATGAAAAGTAAAAGCAAGAACTAACTTTCATTTCTCTGTAAAACATCGTGAGACTCCAGGTGCAATTATTTGTACTCTTCCCATGGCTTTTCTTCATACCACAATAAAACAGATGCACATGCACGTATCACTGAGTTTACCTAAAACAATATAAATGTTCATAAATTAACATAAAAATGATGAAACTCCTAGCTGACCTCTACACCATTGAAAAACAAAATATCTTGAGTGAGAGTCAATATGGATTCAGAAAACAAAACTCTACGTCAATGGCTCATGGAATTTATGGAACACATAACTACGGCTATTGACCAAAAGCAAAATTGTTTAAGTGTTTTTATTGATTTAAAGAAAGCTTTCGATACTATCGATCATGATATTCTCATTGACAAATTGAGTAAATACGGTATCAGAGGACTAGCATTGCAGTGGGTATCCAGTTATTTGAAAAATAGAAAACAATTTGTGCAGATATGATGTAAGATCCGACCTCTGCAATATTACCTGTGGAGTCCCTCAGGGTTCTGTACTTGGCCCAAAGCTGTTTATTCTATATGTAAATGACAGACAGAGTCAGGGACTTGTTGAATGACAGAGCCCTGTATTTGTTGTATACAGTAATACAATTATTGCTCCACATTTGATTTACTGCATTGTTGTTTGGGGGAAAGCTTGTAAAACATTTAAAGAGCCTATTTTTTGCTACAAAAAAGAGCTGTTAGAATAATTACAGGAAAACATTATTGTCACCCTTCTAACACCTTATTTGATCAATTGAAATTGCTGAAGTTCCAGGATTTGGTGGATTATAATATTTTGTTAGTTATGTATAGAGCTCATAAAAATCAACTGCCTGTAAATATCCAAATAATAATAATAATAATAATAATAATAATAATAATGCATTTTATTTGGTAGCACCTTTCAAAGCACTCAAGGACACTTTACAGCATTAAAAACACAATAAAAACAGTATAAAATAACTATATACCGGTAAAAAGAAAAATTAAAATCAATTAAAAAACACACAAAAAAGAAAATATATAAAATAACTACATAAAAAAGAAAAATTAAAGTGAGAAGGCTAACTTGAACAGATGAGTTTTGAGTTTTGATTTGAAGGTCAGAAGGCAGTCAATGTTACGGATGTCTGGGGGAAGAGCGTTCCAGAGTTGGGGAGCAGAGTGAGAAAAGGCTCTGTGTCCCATGGTGCGGAGGCGGACAAGAGGCACGTTAAGGTGGATGGAAGCGGAAGAACGAAGGGAGCGTGAATGGATTTTGTTAAACGGCGAAGCTGTTATAATCTTAAGGGAATAGAAGTATTTACGGGGGCCAAGATGGTGTAGAGGCAGGGGAACCGACTTGGGACCCGAAGGACCCAGGTTCGAACCCCAGTCACGGCATACCTTGTGGTGTCTATGGGCGGCTAACCTCATCCCCAATTGCCCCCCGGGCGCTTTCAATAGCTGCCCACTGCCCCACCTGGTGGTGGTTGGGTTAAATGCAGAGACTAATTTCGTCTTGTATGGAAACATAAACAGATGACAAATGTGACATTACTATTATTATTATTATTATTATTATTATTAAACCACAATACAGGACCAGTTTAAAGGGTCGGTCAACCTCAATTCAAGGAATTGGCTTATGGAATGTCTTGGAGACTGAAGTCAAAAATGCAGCAACAATGATTACATTTAAGAAAATGATAAAAAGTGGACTATTGCAAAGATATAAATGAAATACTGTTGTGTATGTTGCTTTGTAGTTCGGTATTTTTTTGGCGAATTATTTTTTGTTTTTTATTGGTTAAAGTTGATTGTTGTTTGATTTGATAAGAGGGGGCAGTTAAAATAAGATTTTTTTCTTCTTACTGCCACCCTTCATTTTATTTATGTGTTGTATATTTATTTGTTGTGAAATGTTGTATAATTTTGTTTTTTTATAAAATGAATGAATAAACTAAACTAAACTACACCAAGATAATAAAGATTTTATAATTTTTCCTTTTTGCCTTCATACAAAATATATATTTTCTACATTTATGTCTAAAAAGCACACAACCCTTTAAAAAGACACTTGTTTTCCATAAAATGCAAAAAGAATAAGTACTTCACCTTATTCTAACCCAACAAATGATAAAAATGGAAGATTTTCTTTTTTCTCTCAGTAGAAAGTTGCTCACATTTCTTATTAGAATAGTGCATTTGTCCCCTTTTCTCTGGAATTACATCATTTTCTTGTAATTGTTCTCTACTGAGGTATAATTTAGTTTGGTTGGATCATCAAGAATTTTTCCTGTGGCTTAATGGAGTTTATTGAATTGAACTGCAGATGGAGACCTACTTACTGAAAAATGAGGATCAGTGAATGAAGAAAACTATTTCAATAATAGGAAAATCACAAATTCGTTGCAACTGATTCATTTCAAGTATATGAATAGATTTGTATTATTAATAAGTAGCAGATTTAATGTTACTAAAGAAGGGGGGGGGGGGGTAGAGGCTACTGGATCAAAATGAAGCACATGGAGGTTGTCAGCTCCTGCTTTACAAATTTTTGTTAACTAATATTTCGTTTTTGAAAAAAGGAAACTGGTCAAAAAACCATTTCTATTGGCTTAAAATATTACTGTGCAAGACAAAACTGATTATTTTTTAATACTTAAAGAAATCACTAAATTCAGTCTGTAAAAATAACTCATTTGTGACATAGAGCAGAGAATATAACTCAAAGTACAGTAGAGGGATATAACACAGAGTGGGGTAAGGGGGTATAAAACAGAGTGGGGTACGGAGATATACCACAGAGTCGGGTAAGGGGGTATAAAACAGAATGGGGTACGGGGATACAACACAGAGAGGGTAAGGGGATATAACACAGAGTGGGATACGGGGATATAACACAGAGTGGGGTACGGGGATGTAACACAGAGTGGGGTACGGGGATATAACACAGAGTGGGGTAAGGGGATATAACACAGAGTGGGTTACAGGGATATAACACACAGTGGGGTAGAGGGATATAACACAGAGTGGGGTACAGGGATATAATACAGAGTGGGGTACGTGGATATAACACAGAGTGGGGTACGGGGATATAACACAGAGTGGGGTGCAGGGATATAACACAGAGTGGGTACGGGAATATAACACAGAGTGGGTTATGAGAGTATAACAGAGTGGGGTATGGGGATATAATACAGAGTGGGGTAAGGGGATATAACACAGAGTTGGGTGCAGGGATATAACACATAGTGGGGTACGGGTATATAACACTGAGTGGGGTATGGGTATATAAAACAGAGTGGGGTACAGAGATATACCCCAGAGTGGGGTATGTGTTCTATAACACACAGTGGGTTATGGGGATTAACACAGAGTGGGGTATGGGGATATAACACAGAGTGGGGTAGCGGTATATAACACAGAGTGGGATAAGGGGATATAACACAGAGTGGGATACGGTGATATAACACAGAGTGGGGTACAGGGATATAACACAGAGTGGGGTACGGGATACACTGAAAAAAAGAACTTGTTGGTTTAACGTAATATAATGGTGGAAATTGGTTGCACACATACATTTTGCTTTGGCAGCACCAATAACAATCAAGTTAAATTAACACAAAATTTTAACATTGGAAAAAGATGAATATATAGTGTTGAAGAAATGTGATTGAAACACATTAGGATGACATGATTTGAGCTTATGGAATACTTTAATCTGACACAAAATTTTCACTTTGGAAAAAGATGAATATATTGTGTTGAAGAAATGTGATTTAAACACATTATGACGACATGATTTGAGCTTATGGAATACTTTAATCTGACACAATTTTATCCCTTTATTCCAACACTATTTAATAACTTTCACTTAAATACCACTTTTTAATTAAAAACTACACATTATCTTCATTTTAAATGTTAGTATTATATTCAAGTGTCAGTATTATATTCAAGTGTCAAAAACTAAATTTTACGAATGTCTCCTAAACTGCATTTTTCTCTTCCAAGACAGTTGCCAGCAACCCTTAATCTTTACAAACAAAATGACTATTTTCCCTAATTAACCTTCTTAAAGAAAGGTCAAAGGCCACGATCTTTGAAAAACACAAATTCAGCTCAAGAAGGTCCGTATTGTCTAGATAAAATTAAAATATTACAACAGTTGACAATTCAGTGCAGCTGTTTGACTGACTTAAAAATGCAGAAATGTTCCAATTAACATTTAAATAAACATTTACTAGGATAATAACACTAACTTTTCTAAACATAAACAACATTAACCATTTTACCTCTTAATAAAAATCAGCAGTTGCATTTCAAAACCTTTATTTATGAACCAGAAACTATACAGCAACAATACAGTGAATGTAAAAAAAAGTGCCATTTGTTAAAAGGAAAAAAGGAAAAAAAGTGCGGTTTGTTCAAATATAAAAAGTGCCGTTTGTTCAAATAAAAAAAAAGTGCCGTTAAAATAAAAAAAGTGTCGTTTGTTCAAAGAAAAGAAGTGCCATTTGTTCAAAGAAGCATATTGAAAATATCCAATCTCTAGACTCGTTTTGAACATTACCAAACAAGTCATTTCAAACGAACCTGATGTCACTCTACAGCTTTTCATTTTTAAACAAAAATGTTAATGTAAACTGAAATAAACATGGCAGTTTTTGAGTTAAATCAACGTGTCACAAGTTCCTGCCGATTATTCACCTGGAATTTCAAGCTTTTAAAACAGGAGAGCAAGTTTGAGACTTTCAGTACTCTCACCTGTAACTGACCACATCACGAATAACAGATAATTTCACTTTCTTAACAAGTTCTCCTAAACATGAGATAATTAAAGATATATTTTTATAAACAAAACTGCTGCTTGTTCACCCTTAAAATTGGAACCTCCATAAAAAAGGTTGGAGCAAGTGTGAGATGAAATGTCTTCTCACCTAAAGCTGACCACATCAGTGAAACAGAATATAACAATATAATTGTTTTATAACAAGTGCAAATAAACACCAAGAACATTCTTTTTAAAAACAAGAAAATAAATTGTTTCTATGGAAAATTAAACAGTGAATTAACCTTTGAAAATGTGAAAATCAACTGACATTTAAATGTCCTCATGTGGAGCTTACCACATCATGTAAACCTTGTTTTCATGTCCAGTTTTGTTTTCAAGTTTTGAGCTTTTCTGGAAAGCTGGATCACATCCAAGTCCATGTGAAAATCAACTGACATTTAAATGTCCTCATGTGGAGCTTACCACATCATGTAAACCTTGTTTTCATTACAAGTCCAGTTTTGTTTTCAAGTTTTGAGCTTTTCTGGAAAGCTGGATCGCATCCAAGTCCATTACCACCTTCTGAATCACCTCAAAGATGTAGCGTAACTGTGATGGGTACCTCATGTTCAATGAGTAGAAAAGTCCAAACAACATGGCTACAGCAAGGGCCACGTTATCAAGTTCCTGCATCACCACGACACCCTCGAGGATTATGCCAACATCTGGACAGTCACTGCCAGGCATCGCTCTGATGACGTAGATGCCCACTGTAGTTTTCTCAATGACACTCAGTGTAGCAGCCTCAGTCATGTCCTGTTTAAAGATGAAACATTTGTTAAAGACTTTTTTACAGATCACTTTAGAATGCATTAACTCTTATTCTACCATTTATTTAAAGTCCTGCCATGCTGCCATCCATGGTCCATTTATAGGCATGTAACGAGATCTCGTTGTACGAGATCTCGCAATATTAAACTCCCGCGATATCTCTCGTTGAGAGGTAACGTTGTCTCGCGAGATGCTAATGCTAGCGCTAGCAGAGCCCCTAGCAAGTCAGCGTCACGGACAGCATGGCTTCGCCGGATGAAGTTGCTATAGAAGACGCCCCAACTACTGATGGAGGGTCCCGGTGCCGCAGACGAGACGCCTCTACATTGATGGAGGGTCCCGGCGCTGCCGACGCTGCCCCGAATGTAAAGACACGCGTGTAAACACCGGTGTGACCGGTGTTGCCAGATAGAGTCCCACCCACCCAAAGCACTCTTTACCCGCAAAAGGCAGAAGGAAAATCGCGGTGAACCGCCCAATCTGGCAACACTGGTGAGTGACGGCTGCAGATTCAGTGCTGATGCGGATATTTATGTTCAATTTTTGGAAAGTCCTGCGTGAATATCTATTTTTTTTAACAAAGTTGAACGTTCTAAGGTCTAAGGAGATTCAATCAGTAAAATGAAGACATCAGTTGAGTTTGTAATACATGTTAAAACAGAATAAAAGCCTTTTTGCGGCATAAAACCGATCTTTGAAGTTTTCTTGAACTAATGTTAAAATCTCGTCTCGTTCTCGCGAGATCTGTGATTTTCTCGTCTCGTCTCGTGAGTTTTGTGTATCGTTACACCCCTATCCATTTATAATACAAAAAAAAAAAAATGCTTTTGTCTCAAATGCAGAGGAGCCTTCAAGATTTACATTAGTTTTTATTTGAAAGACATTAGCCTACCACGCTAAGCGAACAAAAATATTTTATTTTAGCTTCACAATTTGGATTACGTGTCTGGTTCAGTTTTGGCAAATAACGTTCAAACAAAAACTAATGATAAGATTTAACTTCATTTTTCCTGGATGTTGTTTTTATGTTACTACGATAGATGATTT
>JBBPBX010073332.1:0-17850 GCA_038048925.1 Garcialebias charrua | reverse complement strand
CTGAGGGAGTTACCCAAAATGTGAGCAAGTGGGGGTGTTGACATTATGAATGTTTTTGTATTGCTCTCATTTTGTTTGAATTTGTTTTTCATAAATAGGCTTGTTTTGTATTGGATGCTCAGTGACTTTTAATTTACTGCACCTGTGCAGCTTTAATTAATAAAAGGTGTGTGCTCCTTCAAACTCTGGGTGAATGAAGTGGAGCAACATGAAACCAAACCATGTTCAAGCGTCACGTTTAATGCTGAGAGCAAAGTGAACTCTGTTAACAAAAAATCAGTGTCTTAATTGCTTTACTCAAACTACCGGTACTTAGAAATTACCTCTCAATGACGAGTGGCTCACTTTACCGCAGTTCTCAAGGCTAGGTTCTGAGTCTGATCCAGTTGTGTCAGATGGGGTTGGATTGAAGAGCTGAGAGCAGAGAGGCACAGCTGATCTCTGACAACCTGCAGAATCAAAGAGAACATGTGATAAATCTTTAGTTTCTGTTCTACATGCATCACTTTGATGCTTCCATCAACTTAGAGACAAATAAAGAGCATTCAAACCTAAAGATTCGCATCAACAAGGGACAAACACCTCTGCTGTGTTACTGTGAACAGTTTAGCACCACCACCACCAAAGTCTGGCACTCATATTAGCCTGCCTGTGTGTCTGTTAGCAAAATATCTCATGTTCCAGTAAATCTTTAATGAAACTCTCAGAAAGTAATTGACTCTCAAGACCTCGTGAATGAGATATATCTTCCTTCAGCCTCTTGTTTAAGCAGCTACAAAAACAGTATGTTGCTGAAATACGTATTTAAAGTAAATTAGTATTTCAGCCTGGCTGCGGTTATTGTTCTGTTGGCTATTGAGCGCATGTGTGTTAACAGACGCGACGCAAACATCGTGAGGATGCGGGGCCTGTCTCTTTGAAAAACCATCCAGGAACTAAGCCAAAAAAAAAAAAAAACGTAGCATATATGGCTTATTTAAACGCTAGAATAACCTAACCTGCAGTGTTTTACTTGCCTCAAATTATCTGCCTCAGCAGCATACACGACACACCCGTTTTAGCTCGTTGTTAGCTTAGCTTTTAGCAACAGCAGGTTTTGTTCATTCAACTGAACAGAGCTAAAAAAGCTAGCAAATAAACAAAACCGAACCGACCTTCAACTTCCAACTGAATGTCCAGTCGTCGTCCAGAGTCTGACCAGTCGACGTCTAATAAAAAGCAAGTTTTACGAGCGCTGAGTCCAACACAACAACAGCTTCTTGTCCAACAGTTGAAAGGAAATGGCTACATTTGAAAGAAGCGCGCGAAGCAAGAGGCGTTGATTGGTTGGATATGATCACATGCTACTTCACCCGATAAACAAGAGTGGCGTTGATTGGTTAGGACAAAGTTCACATGCAACCTGACAAGCAAGAGTGGCGTTGATTGGTTGGGACGTACATGATCATATATATATACAACAATATAAAAAAACAGCTCGAGCTGTTTCAAAAAACTGACAAAACGTTTAAAACAGAAGTACTAAAAATAAACCAGTGTGAAAATACTTTGTGTAAAATATCTTGGCCAAAAGTTTAAACATAAGTATAGATTAAGTATACTTAGACTTTTAGTTTATTTTTAGTATAAGTCAAGTATTGTGTAAAATAAACTTGGCCAAGTATACTTTTGATAAGTACCTAAAAAGTATACTGAAAGTATACTCTTATTTTTTTAGTTTAAAATTAGTGTACTTTAAGTATACTTGCATATACTACTTTTTGGTAAGGGATCACTTCTCTCAGTGCTGCGTCTGTTGCTTAAAAAAAATAAAGCCAAGGAAGGCGCAGTTGGCTTGCAGTCTGGGACCAGATCAGAGCCAGATGCCAGTCTTTGTAAACCTCTGAGGCTGGCGCATTCGGTCTGCAGGCAAAAACCGGATCAGAACCACACCCAGCGCAGGTGTCAGTGCAGGCTCATGATCTCAGAATCGGGGTGGAACTGGCACACAACACCACGCCGTCTCTGACTGTTATGCGGATCTGGCGACTTGTAAACGAGCCCGGTAAGGAGTTGGCTCAGAGTTGTAAACCGCATCTGACTGTTATGCGGATCTGGCGACTTGTAAACGGATCCGGCCCAAATGTAAATGCTGTCTGGGGTGTGTGTTTCATGCTGCCATCTACTGGCCGCAGCGTTTTTCTGTAGCAGCCATTTCTGTGCCAGCAAAATGGCTGCTCGTCACTGAAAATATCAGGATAAAACAGCTGATCATACAGTGTCCAGTTAATTTATCATGAGCTAATTAAAAGAGCTGAAGTCGTTTTTATTCCCTGGACTTTAAACTATGTCTGCAGCGGCCAGTGATGGTGAATAAATCACAGCTTGTAGTGCATTAGGACTGAATTTAGGCTTATTAGGAAACACTTTGCTGACTTTAATGCTGGGAGAACATCCGGTTGGTGACCCCGCTCGCTCCGTAGTGCATCAGTTTTACTCACAGAGTCATTGCTGTGGTCTTTACTGCTGGAGCGTTATGAGGGAAACCACGGCTGTTCTTCACTCCTACTAACAACCTCATTTACAAATACGTCAGGACACTTTTAACATAGTTTATTTTAACCTTATATGTAACCGAATATAGTTAAAATGTTAACATTTTCCTTTTATAATCTGTACACTTCAAAAAAAAGTTGGATAGAAAAGTCAGTATTTGTGTAATGATTTTGTTGTTGTTCTTTTAAACGTTTACGTTTGTTTTGGAGTTTTTTCCAAGGAGAATGTCATTGAGATTAAAAATCTCAGTTAAAACCCAAACATGTGCAGCAATGCTAGTTAGCATTGAAATTAAAAACAAAACATAAATTCACTTCCTATTAAATAGGATGTATCTGTACACGACCAAAAAAAATCTCTGACTGTACGAGATTTAAAAGAAGCACTTGCGTGTGTGAAAATCTGTTGAATAGAAGCAGCTCTTTTAGACTGAATCATCAGAGCAGCAAAGATAAAAGTTCTGGGAGTGAAGTGAATAAGATAAGTCTAATGATTATCACAAAAACTGGAAGAGAGATTGTGATGTTTAGTTTCGCCAGAACACAATAAAACGTTCCAAGAATCCAGACACTTATTTGTGAGCAAGAGACTTGGAGCTCAGGTGAGGGAGCAGTTTGTCACTGCAGCCGGAAAAAAGTTTAAGTTCAAGAATCTTTATTATCCCTGAGGAGCAGTTTGTTTCACAGTCAGTAGCACACAAAACAAATGTACTAGACATAGAGACATTAAAATAACAATACATGACATCATCCCTGTTCGTTGAGAAGCCTGATCTCTACAGGGATGAATTAGTTTTTCAGTCTTCCTACATGTGGGCAGCAGATACCTGCATCCAGATGGAAGTAACCTGAACGCACCATGGTGATCAGGATCTGCCAGAATCAGCCTGGCCTTGTTCACTGACCTCACCTTGTAGGTCATTGAAGTTCTGTAGAGCTATGCCAGCTGTTCTGCTGCACATCCTGACAGTCCACGAGAGTTTGTTCCTGTTACGTTAACAATCCAAACCAACAGATGAAGGTCAAAGTTAAAAGAGACTCAATAAAACATGAATAAAACATTCTTATAAAAGCTGAATCAACATTAAAACCACAGAGCTTCTGATCAAAATACCTTCTCTGATGGGCCTTCTTACAAAGTGAGTTCACGTGGGGGTCAAAGGTCAGTTTATCATCAAGAACAGTGCAGATATTTATATTGATGCACCACCTGAACAGCCTCACTGTTAATGACCACAGGAGCTGCAACTGAAGAGTCTTTTCTAAATGAAATGTGGTGAAATGAGATCCACACGAGCAGCTACCTGCTTTGGTGCTAAACTCATTCCTGTTCATTGTGTTGTAATCTTAAAGCAATTAAAAAAAAAATCATTCATGATGCAGGTTGCTTCAGGAAGGAATTAAAACTAGAGGAATGTCATTTCCTGTGAAAATGCAGCCTGAATGTTTGTTGCCAAATGATTTTTGATGAAACCAAGTTGAAATGGTTTCATCTCTGTATTGTTACCGTGAGTTGAAATTGACCAGCTGACATTTGCTGAAAGCAGGAACATAAAAGCAGAAAACAGCAGAAAAAGCTGAATGGTGCAGAAATGTAGCAGAGTAAGCTTAAAATAGGCCAAAAGAGGCTTAATAGATCACAAAAACATGTACAGTAATTGGCAACATTTTTTTTTTTAACTGACATGAGCAGAAAAAAGCTCAAATTTTCTAGAAAAGGGTAACTGAAATGGTTGAAAATAGCAGAAAGAGGCTGAATAAAGCATAAAAAGTTGTAATTGTAATTGCGAGCACCTTCACATTTCTACCTAAATAACCTTGTAATGCAAATTTAGCAACAATGGAAATATATGTTAGCATCAGCTTAAATGGTTTTGAAATTTTGAAGATCAAACTTTTAAGACAGTAAAATATCTGTCCCCTTGGATTGTATTTAACTAGTAATGATTAGTCTGAGCGGACCCACGTCCACTTCAGGAGCCATCTTTAAACAGCTACAATCTTTAAAGTTTAATAACCGTACAAAGCAATTCTCTTGTATGAGTTTATTCACTGTTGTCAGTTTTGTTTATACGTTTTTGTCAAAGTATTAGCATAATGTCCTCAGAATTAGATGTAAATAACCATGTAGTGCAGCATTAAAGGCCATGACGTGAACTTATGGACATGGAGGTTTAAAAATGGCACCAATCAGTAGCAGCTTTTAGCTCATCAGCTCCATTTCTCCAAAGTGAGATGGCTTAAAAGGCCATCTATAGCAGGTAAGATATTAACTGTGTGCAACTTTGACACAGAACACCACTTCATAATGGATAAAACATCCCTTAAGCAGGAAACTTTTATTTCCTGCCACATCATTAAGGGTGGTATTTATTCATTTGTGTCATTACTGTACTTTGTAGTTTCTAACGTTCATAAAGTCCTAGTTGACACATTTCATCACTTCCTGTCTCAGCTACAACAAATTATTCTGCCAAACAAATGTTTTGTGTGTGTAATTAATCTTAATGTGCAGACGTACATGAGGGCTCAGTTTGATTACGACCCTACCAAGGACGACCTCATCCCGTGCAAAGAGGCCGGCCTAAAGTTTCAAACCGGAGACATCATCCACATCATCAACAAGCAGGACCCCAGCTGGTGGCAGGGCCGGCTGGAGAGCAGCGCCGTCGACTTTGCCGGACTCATTCCCTCCCCCGAGCTCCAAGAATGGTATACGTCGTATCCGTTGGTCGGCGCTTCAGAGTGAAATATGCACATGGCCACGTGCCGCAGACTTCACGTGCGTTTTTCTTTTGCAGGAGGGTGGCCAGTAAGAGCAAGGCCAAGGAGGGCACTCAGTCCTGCAGCCCGTTTGGGAAGAAGAAGAAGTGTAAAGACAAATATCTGGCTAAACACAGCTCGAGTGAGTGTTTCCACTGGAACTGTTCTTCCAGCTCCTTCACTCAGTCAAACTCGACTGCAGCCTCATCCTAACTTTCAACTTGTTTCAGTTTTCGACCAGCTGGACGTGATTTCTTACGAAGAAGTTGTGAGGCTCCCTGCTTTTAAAAGAAAAACTCTGGTGCTGATCGGTAGGCAGAACCCAGTTGTTCTCATCAGTACTTGAGTATGGGCTCCAACATACTTTGAAGTAGACTTTCTCTATTGGGTTCTTTCTGAAATTCATCTTCAAATGACATTAGGGGTAATTTATAAATTAAACCCCTTTGAAGTAACTTTGTTTTGAAAATTGGTCTCTTCTCAGGAGCACCTGGTGTTGGAAGGAGCCACATCAAAAATGCACTGCTGACAAAATACCCAGAGAAGTTTTCCTACCCTGCTCCACGTAAGGAAACCTCAAGTGTTTCTCTTCACAAGAGAAGAAAAAAACAGATGTTCATTTTGTTAATTATTTATCTTTCATTTTGCGTAGACACAACCAGACCCCAACGGAAGGACGAGGAGAACGGACAGGAGTATTATTTCATCCCAAACGACGACATGACCAAGTGCATCTCGAAAAACGAGCTCCTGGAGTACGGCAGCTTCCAGGGATACATGTTTGGTACCAAGTTTGAGACCATCCTTAAGATCCACGATCAAGACAAAGTTGCCGTGCTGGATGTAGAACCACAGGTGAGAACGGACTTAATGTTCAAGATACAAAAAATAGATCTGACTGAATCTTTACTGTTATCACACTTCAGTAGGTGTATAAATTCTTCTACACATTGTGACTCCTAACCCCTTGAATATCTTGCAACAAAAACATTAAGGTTTTCTTTCATTCTCTGTTCAATTCCAGTCCAGAAAAACACTCATCTTGAAAACTACAAACATT
Source organism: Garcialebias charrua (assembly GCA_038048925.1). NCBI lineage: Eukaryota > Metazoa > Chordata > Actinopteri > Cyprinodontiformes > Rivulidae > Garcialebias > Garcialebias charrua. The sequence goes on along the minus strand of JBBPBX010073332.1, from coordinate 11,493 downwards.
CACTATTCAAATCCCTCATCGATGGGGAACATTGGTGTACTGCTTTAGTTTAGTTTGGCTCAAGGACATCAGAGTCAGAGTCAGAGAGTCTTTATTGTCATTTGCACCGCATGTAGTACATGTGACGAAAATGAGATTATGTACACAGGGTCCCAGTTACATCCAACAACAAATGCAAGAGAAAAACAATAACATCTAGGATTAACTAAGAGAGACATCAGCTAGTAATACACTAAGCCCTAATGTAGTAGAAAAACATCATTATAAACAGCAGCACGAACATGAGTCATTATGAGCAGATGGTCACAGATGAACGCAGCAACAAGAAACAGATCAGTATCAACATGATGTGACATTTTGCAGTGTTTATTCTTATTATTTATTTATTCATGAGTCTGACAGCCTCAGGGTAGAAGCTGTTCCTCAGTCTAGTGGTTCTACATTTGATGCTCCTCAACCTCCGTCCCGAGGGGAGTGGTGCAAAGAGTGAGTGTGCTGGGTGAGTGAGGTCTTTCATGATGCAGGTGGCTCTTTTTCTGCATCTGGAGGTGTAAATGTCTGTGATGGTGGGGAGACTGACTCCCACAGACTTCTGTGCAGCCTTCACCACTCTCTGTAGAGCTTTCCTCTCTGCAACTGTGCAGCCTCCATGCCACACATTGATGCTGGAGCACAGGATGCTCTCCACTGCACACCTGTAGAAGGAGTTGAGGACTGAGCTTCTCAGACCAGCTCGTCTCAGCCGTCTGAGGAAGTAGAGTCTTTGATGTCCTTTCTTGATCAGGCTGGTGGTGTTGTTGCTCCAGCTGAGGTTATCATTCAAGTGTACACCCAGGTACTTGTAGCTGGAGACCACCTCCACCGCAGATCCACCTATGTACAGTGGGGTGTGGGTGTGTTTGTTCCTTCTGAAGTCCACAATCATCTCCTTCGTCTTCTTCACATTCATGTGAAGGTTGTTCTCTTTGCACCAGCTCTCCAGGTGCTCCACCTCCTGTCTGTAGCTGGATTCATCATTATCTGTGATGCATCCCACCACCGCTGTATCATCTGCAAACTTAACAATATGACAGCCTGGATGTGTGGCTGTACAATCATATGTGAGCAGAGTGAACAGAAGAGGGCTCAGCACACATCCTTGAGGAGAGCCAGTGCTGAGGGTGATGGTGGAGGAGGAGAAGTTGTGGATCTTCACGGACTGTGGTCTGTTTGTTAAGAAGTCTAGTACCCAGTTACAGATGGAGGGGCTTAGTCCAAGTGTGGATAGTTTGTCTATCAGAGTTTGGGGGATCATGGTGTTGAAGGCAGATGTGAAGTCCACAAAGAGCAGACGCACGTATGAGTCCTTCTGATCCAGGTGGGTGAGAGCAGTGTGGACCACAGAGGAGATGGCGTCCTCTGTTGATCGGTTCTCACGGTATGCATATTGATGAGGGTCCTCGCTGATGTTGACGGTTGTCTTGATGTGGGACATGACCAGTTTCTCAAAACATTTAGCGACTATCGGGGTGAGGGCCACCGGTCTATAGTCATTCAGACCAGTCACTGTGGAGCTTTTTGGGACTGGGATGATGGTGGCAGTCTTCAGGCAGGTGGGAACTGACTCCAGTGAAAGTGAGGTGGTGAAGATGTCAGCCAGCACCTCACAGAGCTGGTCCGCACATTCCTTCAGAACTTTCCCTGGGATGTTGTCTGGACCCGTAGCTTTATGAGGGTTGATCCTTCTGAGACTACCTCTCACTTCTGCTGCGGTCACTTTGAGGTGCTCCTCGTCTGGTGATGAGGTGAGTCTGGTGCTAGCTGGTCTGTTTGGATCTTCAAAACGTGCATAAAACTTATTGAGGGCATCAGGCAGAGATGGGTCCCTGGGGCATTGTTTGCTTTTGCCCTTGTAATCTGTTAAGCATTTGATGCCCTGCCACATGCTCCGTGGATCATGTGAGGTGAACTGTCCCTCGATCCTCTGTGCATACGCGGCTTTGGCCTTCTTTATGCCATCATCCAGTTCTTTCCTGCACTTTCTCAACTCCTCAGTATCTCCAGACTTGAATGCAGTGTCCCTGGCTGCCAGCAGGGTGCGGACATCCTTATTTAGCCAGGGTTTTTGATTGGGGTAAAATTTAACATACTTTCTTATGGATACATTTTCAGCGCATGTACTGATGTAACCCAGGACTGAGGAAGCATAAAGTTCCAGGTCAACTGAACTTCCATTCGTAGCTGCCTCTTTGAAGACAGACCAGTTTGTGTTTTCAAAGCAGTCTCTCAGCATGGGGGTACTATCTTGGCGCCACAATGTGATCTCTCTTTGTTCCGGCTTGGAGCGTCTGAGTGGGGGGAGCTGTCTAGGGACCAGTAACAGGGAGCGATGGTCGGAAGCCCCGAGCGGTGGGCGTGGCTTCGCCGTGTACGCCCCCTTCACATTCGTGAAGACTTGGTCTAGCGTCTTATTTCCTCGTGTTGCTGTGAAAACGTGCTGGTTGAAGGTTGGAAGGATGACACGTAAATCCACGTGATTGAAGTCCCCGGAAACAATGAAAAGCCCCTCAGGATATTTACACTGCAGCGAGGTGAGTAAGTCATGAATTTCTCCCTGGGCGTCGTTGGCATTAGCATCGGGTGCTATGTAAACAGCGCTTATTATTATCGCTGAATAGTCGCGGGGGAGGTAATGTGGTCGACATCTTATTGTTAAAAGCTCCACAGCAGCTGAGCAGATCCTGCTGATAACGGCACAGTTCGTGCACCAGTCTTTGTTAACGTAAATACAGACGCCACCGCCTCGTGTTTTCCCCGTAGTCTCGGTGCACCGGTCCGTTCTGAAAAAGAGCCTATTATCCAACTCATAGACAGAGTCAGGAGTGTCCTCATTGATCCACGTTTCCGTGAGGCAAAGCACCGAGCATCTCCTCATCTCCTCTGACGTGGTCACTCTCAAACGAAGTAAATCCATTTTGTTGTCCAGCGAGCGCACGTTGGACAGAAAAAGAGCCGGCATCGGCGGTCTCCCGGTTTTAGCGTCTGCCCGCAGTCTCGTCATAATTCCTGCTCGACAGCCACGCTTTTTTCCTCGAGAGCACCGTTTCCTCTTCTTTCCTCCGGAGCGCATCTGCTTCCAGAAAGATGATCTTAGCAGCTCCAATCTTCCGAGCTCTGATTTGAGTTCGTTGCTGATATCAGCTGTGCCTTGTGGTAAATCCGCTCCAATTCGTAACAGCTCAGTTCGGCTATAATTCACCCGCAAAAAACGCGCAGAGTCAGGTACAAAAACACTATTAAAATTACTAAAAACTGGGGATGAACTGGGAACCCATGAAGCTGCGGCTGGTCTGAGCGCGGCCATTTATTGAACATTTATTGAACCTTAGTTTTATTTAATCTCCCAGACCAAGCTACACTTTCCATAACCTGTTAGAATATTGCTGGATTGTGGCAAGTTTAGAAAAGTTATTTCCGTGTAAAGACAATCATGACAATGCCATGTTTTTTCACCTCCACAAAATGCTCCCTTCACCATCCCACGCTCTGTACACCCGTGTCAGAATTCAGCTGTGCACTACAAGATTGGGCTGGTGTGATGCTACCTCCACAGGTATCACATCTGTGCTAGGTTGTTTACTACGATCTTGTCACAATCATAAATTTAACCAAGACATGAGAGCAGCGTGGCCAGACCTGCTTCAAATTCTCAATGACCAAATCATCCCAGTGCACATGGTCTCCATGTCGTGGCTATTTAGACATTGTTGCCATCGTCCCATGCTCCACCTAGGACCCCCATGATGAAAAACCACAGCAACCTTGCACAGAACTATTGCATATGCACCTGAAAATTTCACCATGGCCCTGCAAAGACCATCTTCTGGTAGATATTTCTATGCTGTGATAGGGTTTTCATCTAGTGTAAAGGGAGGCATACCACTATAACAGAGATGACAAGTGATTATTGTTGTCCAACTTGGAAATCAAGTATATATGTAAATGTTTGCCATAGCAATAGAAAGGTGTATTAAGTTACCTGAAAACAGATCTGAAAGACAATGTATACAAAGTGAAAAACATTGGACCCAGAATGGACCCTTGTGGAACCTCTAACATGCAGAATAAAAATATGTGCAGATTTGTATGGAAAAACTCCTTTATGCCTAGTGAAACTTATATCAGGACAGAACTGTGCCTTTATTATGAAGAACTTGTTCCAGTTGTGAAGCCAGAGTATTATAATTTACAGTATCAAAGGCTACAGACAATCAAAAAGTAATAAACAGCAGATGTCCCCGTAGTTAAAAGGCCATTTGCTGTTATAGAAATGTAAAGAAGGTAGGTAATTTACTGGTCTTCTTACAGTGACTCGCCGTTTTACCAGTACATGCAATAAAGATTTGACTTTGGAATAGAAAAACTGGCACAAAACACATTGGTACCAGTAATTTTGTTCTCAGCATACCGAGGGACGATGTTTCGTACAGCTGGGTATGGATAGGTTGCCATTTCACACATTTTAACATACCATATGCCCAAATTCCCATGACCCTTCATGCTCATATGTGTGCCGAGGCTCCAGCTCCACACAATCCTGCTCAGGATCAAGCTGTTCTTTGTTCTTTATTTGTCCGAATCTTGAGTAGTTCTAATTCTGTTGTGTTGATGAAGTTTGTCTAAAGAATTACAAACCTTTATAAGGGTGCAATACCTCTTTTATACCTGTTGGCTATTAACAATAATGTTCCATGTTGTTATTGTAATATGTCTAAACACGTTGTTTTATTGGAATTTTTAAAGTTTGATTTGACTGAATGACAAACATCCTTGCAGACCTTGAAACTGGTGCGGACAGCCGATTTTTCTTCTCTGGTGGTGTTCATCGCTCCAACCAACACGGCTCCACAGGTGCTCTGTCCTCATCCATTGTTGTTTAATCTCGTAGACAACATTGGCTGACCTTCTTGTTTCTTCTCTCGTAGACGGAAAACCTTCAGATGATCCAGAAAGAGTCCGATGCCATCCTGAGCACATACAGACACTTTTTTGACGTGGTTCTCGTCAACAACGACGTGGATGAGAGCGTTAAAGGGGTGGAGGAGGCCATAGAGCATGCCACATCCACCCCCCAGTGGGTGCCTGTGTCATGGGTCTACTGAAGGACCCTTGGCCTCGCTTTTATTCTTTACTGTTTGTTGAAAAGCAGTGCAATATCACTCCTTACACCAAACTCCGAGTTAGCAACATCCCCGGTGTTTTCTATTTGGATGTGTTGTTGTCACAGATATTATTTTGCACTGAATTAGTAAAAACAAGCAATATGTTGATCTCAGTACCTCACCAGGGAAGCTTCACCCGGTTGTTTAGACATCCGTGCTTCGTACTTTCGAGGGGCCGCATGCCTTTTTAAGATTGATGCAAAACAAGACCACGACTGTGAAGGAAATTACCAAATTTTGGCACGTGAATAAGCTCTGCTCAAGATAATGCGTCTTCTTTAATCACTTCCTGTAAGATTCAGAGATTCTTCACCCATCCTGTCTGTGTAACGTCATACAATGTCCTCTGCACAAAATCTTTCAGACAACCAGTGACAACCACCTGGATCTTTGACACTGGATTTGATCAAACCTGTATACCTCAAGGGGTTACTGTAAAGGCACTTTTCAACAACCACAACAAAAAAACAATAAAATGGCCTTAACTCTGGTGCAACTGTCTTTACCAGTGTTGTTTTTTTCTCTCTCATAAACTGGTGTGAACACATTTAGGAGATTTTACTGAGAAGAGAATGTTTTAGGTTCATCAGTTTTGAGCAGCAACTTTGTTTTTTTACTGATAAAAGAAAAGTAATATTGGACTTTTCAAATTAAAAAAGGCCTAGCTAGAGATTCATTCATTCAACCTTTATTTAGTCAGGTAAATCTTATTGAGCTTCGAGGGCTCATTTACGAAAGCGACCTGCTACAAACTAAATCCATGAGTTTAACAGCCTCAGGGTAGAAGCTGTTCCACAGTCTAGTGGTTCTACACTTAATGCTACTTAACCTCCTTCCTGAGGGGAGTGGGGCAAAAAGTGTGTGTGCTGGGTGAGTGGGGTCCTTCATGATGCAGGTGGCCCTCTTCCTGCATCTCGAGGTGTAAATATATGTGATGGTGGGGAGGCTGACTCCAACATCTTCTGTGCAGCCTTCACCACTCTCTGCAAAGCTTTTCTTTCTGCAGCTGTGCAGCCTCCATGCCACACATTGATGCTGGAGCACAGGATGCTCTCCACTGCACACCTGTAGAAGGAGGTGAGGACTGAACTTCTCAGACCAGCTCGTCTCAGCTGCCTGAGGAAGTAGAGTCTCTGATGAGCTTTCTTGATCAGGCTGGTGGTGGTGTTGCTCCAGCTGAGGTTATCGTTCATGTGTACACCCAAGTACTTGTAGCTGGAGACCACTTCCACCGCAGATCCTCTTATGTTCAGTGGGGTGTGGGTGTGTTTGTTCCTTCTGAAGTTCACAATCATCTCCTTTGTCTTCTTCACATTCATGTGAAGGTTATTCTCTTTGCACCAGGTCTCCCACCTCCTGCCTGTAGCTGGAGTCATCATTGTTTGTGATGCATCCCACCACCACTGTATCATCTGCAAAACTTTACAGTATGACAGGATTAGTAGCTGCACAATCATACGTGAGCAGAGTAAACAGGAGAGGGCTCAACACACAGCCCTGAGGGGAGCCAGTGCTGAGGGTTATGGTGGAGGAGATGAAGTTTTGGATCCTCACTGACTGTGGGCTGTTTGTTAAGAAGTCTAGGACCCAGATGGAGGGGCTTAGTCCAAGTGTGCGTTTGTCCATCAGGCTTTGGGGGATCATGGTATTGAAGGCAGATATGAAGTCCACAAAGAGCATACGGATGTAGGAGTCCTTCTGCTCCAGGTGGGTGAGAGCAGTGTGGACCACAGAGGAGATGACATCTTCTGTTGATCGATTCTTGCGGTATGCATACTGATGCGGGTCCTTGTTGATGTTCATGCACGAGGGCCGGGATCTTCAGTTCCCTCCAATTCATCCAAGAAAAGAAAAGACCTGACCTGCATTTACAACACGTTACAGTCTAAGTTCTCATATCATATAGTCATCAGGCAGTGGTGGAGAAAGTACTCAAACACCGTACTTAAGTAAAAGTACAAATAAACAGACAAAAATGTACTCTAGTAATAAATAGAAGTACCATTTTAATGTATTTACTTAAGTAAAAGTAAATAAGTACTTGCTTTTAAAAATACTTAAAAGTATTTAAGTAAAAGTACTTTCTGAATGTATTAACTAATGCAATGGTCTAACAATAACATTAAGTGTGCTACCGTAGGGTATGTATATTTTCTGTAATAGTTAATTGTGTTGTTCCAGTTTAAAGCTGCACTATGTAACTTTGTAATGCAGTCTGTAACTTTTCTAACAATATAGTTTTAACATATTTCTTCACTCTGTCACTATCTACTGACAGACTGATGTTAGACAAAGTAATCTCTGAAAAAAACTATAGTCCCCTTGCTTCTCTATCAGCATTTATAAAAACACAGTGACCCGGACAATGACCAGCCAATAAAAACAGAGTTGTTTGTCACACCCCAACCCACGCCCCGGCCTGTCCCAGCGCCGCGCACATTCTCATTCAAAGGATTGCAAAGCGATGCAGGACTGATTTGTATGTGACACAAATGTATTAAATATCCCTTCTTCATCCCAGAGCTGGACTTTTATTTTGTTTTTTTGCCAAAAGTCAAGTGATCGCTTCATCCTTCACTGACAGGAATGAGGAAGTCACGAGCGAATTAAATCATGTCCAACGTTGCTGCGTGAAGCTCTGCTGATTTCAGGGTGTTTTTGTGTTGTAGGACCAGTGATTCATGGTTTTATTTATTTATTTTTTTAGAACGTTTTATTAACATATAATCACAGAATATTGAAGCGGACATTCAGCAGGAGGCGGAGCTGCAGAACTCAAGTTCAACAGAGAACGGATGTGGCTCCCCCTCAGAGTCATATATGGCTCTGAGGGGGAGGGAGCAGAATGCTTTTACCTGCTGAAAATATTTCTAAGTCCCAGCGTTCTCCAGAAATTACATAGTGAACCTTTAATGACCAATGTTGCAGATAATCCATGTTTTTATTGTGTTTATTGTGTGGCACAGTTCACGAGGGAGTGGTGGCGCAGAGGTTAAGAAGGTGAGCTGATCGGAAGATCGCCGGTTCAAGCCCCGGTACCGACAACATCAAAAATGTGGGTGGGATAAGTGAAGCAGTCACACCTGTCTCCACTCTCATCTGCCCCACTCTGGGCCCTTGAGCAACCTCCACCATCTGCTTCCCTGGGCACCCTAGATAGCAGCTCTCTGCTCCACACAGAGGGCTGTGGTAGCTCGGTGGTCTGTGGTTGTGTCAGGAAGTGCATTCGGCGTAAAAACAATTGCCAAGTCTTCGTGCGACTAGTTCGCTGTGGCGACCCCTGACGAAGGGAGAAGCCAAAAGAGGAAGAAAAAATAAATAAATCGTGTGAGACAGTTGTTCACACTAGGACTTATGATTCTGTGCATCAGAATTTCAGGGATGACATGAAGAGTTAAATGTCATTAAGCAAAATAAGAAAGAGGAATGATTAAACCTTTAAAATAATAATAATTAATTCAATTTATAACGCACTTTTCATTACTGAAAATCTCAAAGTGCTACACATATATTGAATGCTACACACATTCATAAACCGGTGGCGGCAGACTACCATGCAAGGTGCTTTCCAGTCCTACCGGGAGCAACTCGGGGTTAAGTGTCTTGCCCAAGGACACAACGACACATGGTGCGGGTCCCGGGAGTCGAACCGCCAACTTTCCGATCGGGAGACGACTGCCCCTACCACTATGCCACGGCCGCCCGTGGCATAGTGGTAAAAGTGGTAAATAAAAGTTTTTATTTAAAACAAAGAAAGCCAATGTGTCATTTTAACTGCAGTAAACACATTTAAGTAAAAGTTGTCTGCCTGAAAAAAGGAGCATTAGACCTAACAAAGGAACATGTTCTGATCATTCAACTCCAGTTTGTCTTCAACTCCAGTTAAAATACTGTCTAGTCAACCTTGTAAATAAAGGGTCAATAGTGAACAATATTTTAACTTCCTGATACCATTTTCAAAACTTGGACCCGAGTGTCGAGACATTTGGAGACATCTCTTGTCTCCTAACATCCATGAACTGACACATTTTAATATTGCAGCAAGAATTTCTTGTTCAAGTTCAGAAGAAGTTGATTTTCAAAGTTTTTTGAGTCCAGTCTGGCTGTTTTGGGAGAGAGAATCTGTCCTGCTGAACTGAACAGTTTTTCAATAATATTTCAATAAGGCCATGGGTGGTGTGTATCTTCTGGCTGAATGTGGTGGAATCCATTTTGGGTGTGTTAGTGGTGCTGTGGGTGCTCCCAGCTCAATGACGTATACACTAGAATATACGTCATTGGTCCAGCTCTTCTTGAAGGCAGGTCTAATGTTACCTGTCCACTTTGCAGTGATTCAATGGACCAACTCCTCTCTTGACCTCAGTTACTTTCAAACTAACGACAAATCAAAAAGTTGCAACATGAATGTAACTTGTAACTCAACACATTATAGAAATGTAGTGTAGTAGAAAGTACAAGTACTTCATGTAAAATGTAGTGGAGTAAGTACCCACATATACTTTGTGATTCTACTTAAGTAAAGTACAGATACATGAAAAATGTACTTAAGTACAGTAAAAAAAAGTACTTGTACTTAGTTACATCCCACCACTGTCATCAGGTTCAATACACTATTAAATCAAAATGTTGTGCAACAATAATGCTTTAGAAAAAGTAACTGTATGAAGTTAACAAATAGAGAACTGTACTGTAGTTACTTAATAGTTTTCCCTTATTTCTATCACAGTGTCAGAGTAATTTACTCTAACCCATTTTAAACATAACCATAAGTGAAATGTGATTATTCAGTCACATTTTAACATACAAGATCATTTATTTAAAAATTACACATTAAACTGTAAGGTAAAATGCATAAAATTCCTTTCAAAGGTGCAACATCTCTGTTTTTTAAAATCTTTTTAACAAAGGTTTCCTAGATTTTGCACCCAAAATGAGATACACTTCATTTAGCTTCATGAGTTACATAATTTTTTTTACTGTCTTTTACCCATGAATTACCACAAATTTCCACCAGTTACTTTTAATGTAATCACTACTACTAATAATAATAATAATAATAATACTTTATTTATAGAGCCCTTTAAAACAACCACAGCTGCAACAAAGTGCTGTACATAAAATCAAGAACATTTAAACACATAAAAATAAAACAGTTGTTAAAACATTAAGATCAATAAAAACAATAAAAACAGTGCAGAACAAAATCAGTCTGTGCTAAAAGCCAGTGAGTAAAAATGTGTTTTTAGAAGAGTTTTAAAACTGGACAGTGAAGGAGCTTGTCTGACGGGAAGAGGGAGATCGTTCCACAGTTTTGGAGCAGCAACAGAAAAAGCTCTGTCTCCTCTGAGCCTCCGTTTGGACCTCGGCACCTCCAGAAGCAGCTGATCAGCTGATCTGAGGCACCGAGCAGGAGAGTATGGGTGAAGCAGCTCAGAGAGGTAGGATGGAGCAAGACCATTTAAACTCTTAAAAACAAATAAAAGAATCTTAAAATGAACTCTAAAATGAACAGGCAGCCAGTGGAGTGAAGCCAGAGTGGGGGTGATGTGCTCCCTCTTATGAACTCCAGTTAGAAGCCGAGCAGCAGCGTTCTGGACCAACTGGAGACGTCTGAGGGAGGACTGGCTGACTCCAAGGTAAAGAGCGTTACAGTAATCCAGCCGAGAGGTGATGAAGGCATGGATTACTGTTTCCAGCTGCTGCTGTGTAAGGATGGGCTTTACCTTAGCCAGCTGTCTGAGGTGATAAAAACTGGTCTTGACCACCGCTCCAATCTGGGAATCTAATTTAAAATCACTGTCCATTTTAAAACCCAAGTTAGAAACTGTTACTAAATGATTTTAGTGATGAAGTGTGCTTTACACAGATTTTTCTACTTAATTACATAAATAAATTGTAAACTGCAACATAAATTATTTGTAAATAACTGAAAATGTGCAAAGACAACGTTCTCCCTTTCCACTGTCATTCCAATTTTGTGAATTGCTCATGAAGCAGCTAGCAACAGGAGTGAGCTAACTTACCAAGGGATGGGGTGATTTACCATGTTAACTTGCTCCTTCTACTACGCTTATCCAAACTCTGAACAAGGGTTTTACAAAGTTAGCATCATAAACTGACTCACATCAAGTTTTAGGCACAGTAAAATACATTTTGTAAAAACCATTTATCTCTTTCTTGCTTCAGCACGTGTGTAAACAAGTGATTTCCGATGTCAAGCTATTTTTTTCATGCATCACACTTCCTGTCAAATCAAACAGACTTCCGGTTTTCAAAATAAAACCAATAACGC
>JBBPBX010073330.1:0-17850 GCA_038048925.1 Garcialebias charrua | reverse complement strand
AAAATTGCTGTAATTTGCTGTGCACTGTCCAACATCTCAGAATCTGTTGTCCCTCTGGAGTAATGTTCCGAAAAAATCCCTGTTCGTTTTGGAACAAATATTTTAAGTTTAAATTATTATACATGTATTTATCATTTGAAGTAAATCAAAAGTAAATTAAATTACTAATACTGTTACAGACCATATTTGTACATGTTAATTATTCATGAAGAAGACGAAAAATTTACCCAACAAGGTTGAATATTTTTAATTTATTCAATGAACTCCATAACCAATCTTTGTGAATATTGGTCAGTTAAAATGACATGAGTTTTGCTATTGAAATAAAAACATTTTTCTGAAGTAGACTCATTTTGCAACATTTGTGACTTATGACATTTGTATGTGCTGTTATTTAACATATTAGAACACCTTTGAAATTCACAAGCTAATCTCATATTGATTTAAATATATCATTTGATTTAACATACTTAACTTTTCAATTAAGATTATTGTAAATAAAAAACAGCTGTCATGACATGTAACAACATCACATGACCCTTCTGCAGAGTGCTTGCTACAGGTGTAGCTGAAACATGTTATGGTAGTGACAAATGTTTTTGGGGAAAAAAAGAGCAACTGTTTAAATTTGTATAAACTTTTCAAACTCCTTTCATCAACTACTCCAAATAACATTCTTGATTCTTAGATTGGTTAGTCACGTGTGAATTTCTGTCCCAGGATTTCAGGTAGGATGCAATGTGTAAAATAGTGCTGAATTTTGGGAACTGCTGTTTCCCACAGCTGGTCATCTGGCAGAATTCTTTCCACATAAATATCATTTTCACTCCATACTACAAAATCACAATATTGTACATCCACAATGTGAATCTGAGCCTGGACCTGATGGTAATAAGGATGGTTCCTATCCAGTTGTACAGAATCTCCAACCTTGACGAGACAAAAACCAGGCTGTCCAGCACACATCCTCAGACTGACTTCATGCTGTTTGCTCTGTGGGCACTGAAGGACAAGACAATGAAACTTAGACATGAAAAATAAATACGGTAGTCTCCAAAACATTTCATTATGATACTTTTTTAAAGATTGTGTTTCACTCATTTCACTATCCAACACCAATGTTAGAAAATGAGACTATATTTATGTCTCTGTCAACCAGGTGTGTTCCACAGGTAAGAATGTATTAATCTGGACTAAGTTTTAAAAGGTGATGGAAAGGTCACACATTTTTTAACTGGAAACAAGGCAACATCCCACAAACTGCAAGACCATCCCCAAAACTACGGCTACATGCTGTGAAATATGCAAACAACAAAGATTTGAGTAAAAAATTATAGTTGTAACATTCATACTGTGAGGTGCGCAAAGTCTGCAGTGCAGTAGTCCAAACCTTTTGAGAAATAAATTTTACCTTGATTTCACACACCCCGGCTCCATGAGTCACATGAAACGACTCCATCTGGTGAGGCTCCCATGTATGGCCACCTTGAGTTTAACCACAGCCCACTGTCCATGCAGGAAAACCCCTCATGGTCCGTACACTGGAGTTGTTCGTACTGTTTTCGGGCTGTTGCTTCAAATTTACAGCCATATCTGGAATAAGAGCAAAATGTATTTAACAAACTTAAATTTAAATTTATTTCTGGTGCATAACATGTACTTATTTGAGTTGAAATAGACCCCTGCCTAAAATAAAACTCCCCTCAAATACCAATGAGTGCAAATGTTGCTCCTACCTTACCTTTCCCTAATGCATACCTTGTTGCTGCTGTAGAAAGCTTTTGTGTTTCTGGGTAGCATATAGACTTGATCAAAGCCTTGGATGGTCTTTCTTGACTGCTTTGTAAAACTTGTTTAAGTTTTGAGGCTGTTATCCTTCCTGCTCTTTGGCTGTACCAGATGGTAGATGAACTCTGGGCCCTGGTCTCCTCCTCTACAGTTTGTACCTGGGATACACTGAGTTCCTCAAAACTGAAGTCCCTGCACGCTGCCTGGAGTTGTGCTGGAGATAGCTGCAAAGTCTCTGGTGTTCGGTACATTAAGAGAGACTTTGGTAATGAGGAGACAGACTTGGGGACAAACTCTCTGTGATACGGTGCCCTGGACATCAAAGCAGCACTTCTTGGAAAGTTTTTTTGTAAGGCCTCAAAAAACTGCACATATGTCTCAGAATCTTTCCCTACTTTTGGACAGAAGTGGAGCTGTTTTGTGTGACTTTCAGGTATCTTGCCTGCAGAGGTGGCCAAAAAAGAATGAATCAATGTAAAAATATATATATATATTAGGAAGGAATAGGAACTAAATATATATATATATATATAGAAACTAAAATTCATACAAATAATGCATGTGTTTCACACATAATTTTTCTTTGAGGAATATAACCAGTTGACAAACTTGCTTACTTGTCCCCCCTGCAATGGCATCATCTAATTTATTCTTCTTTGATCTTGCTGATGCAAAATCAATATTGGCAACAGGTGCAGCTGGTATCTGAAGTTACAAAGAAGATACAATCACCTTGATGATATTAACAAAACAAAAAAAATCATAATATTTTCAGTACATTAACTTACCTTTTTAATGTGTGATGGCATTAACCATTTACACTTTTCTGTGGTACATGAAGCACTTTTCTTCATTTTCACCCCAGCTTCTGTTGCAAAAAGAACTGCTCCTACATGGGAGCAAGATTCTGACAGTCTGAAAAAATATGCAAGAAAATGAATAACAGTAGGTCTACTAGTATTTAGCCATTAAATCCCCACTGAGATGAGTCCTGGATAGAAAATATAATTTTTACTTAGTGGGACATTCATGCTAATAGCAAAACAAAACAATAAAAGCTAAATACAAATAAATATAACTTACCCAGCCATACAGTCACAGTGGGCTGTGACTACTTCCCCACTTTGTCTAGCCACAAACCATGTTTTTAATGGAGTTACTGTAGATCTCTGAGAATGGTTGACCTACAATGTAGAAATGCATATGACTCAACGTTAACACATACAACTCCAGCACGAATTTGGCTTTACAGAAGCTAAATATATTATTTGTAAGTAGATCCACGCACATAGAAATAACAGGGGGCTAACTAAACATGTTGTTAGCATTAGCGATAGCGTAGTTAGCATAGGCTAATTACTAAATAAATAATGCTCACTACTCACCCGGGCAGAAACAAGTCAACAACCATTTAAAGCTTCTTTTGATCCTAAATGGTTAACCCAACCTGAAACAAAATAATTGTAGGCTTCGAGGCTTTTGTAAGCTTTTATCTGGCTTGTCGTGTAATATGAGGTCTGTAGCACCAGATAGTATGTTAGATCAATCGCCTCGACGTCAGGTAAATCCTCCAGATTATATGACAAGTCTATTTTATCAAGACAATATGGATCATATCCTAAATGTACGCATATTTTTTCAAGATATCTCGTCCTCGCCAGTCCATTTAGGGCTTTGGCATACTTGCTGTAATCCATTCTGCTGTGTTTTGAACTGAGGAAAATCACTTCCTACCCCCCATCTGAATTTTGCGCCACTTCCGGGTCACGTGACTGCAACCCAGCAATTGTAGTGTTTATTATTAGGCCAGAGCAGCTAAGCGCTACGAAAGCCTATAGATGCTTTTCACATGACGTAGCGACCTGTAGATCACGTGACCGAATCGCCATTTTGGTGGCGGAAGAAGCCAAAGTGTGGGTAGACGCGCCAGTTTGTTTCTTTGTTGTTGGATTTCTAGTAATTTCTAGCAATCATGGTCCAAGGTTGCGTTGTCGTTCGCTGCAACAACCGTGCTGGTTGTGGCGATGTGAAGCGGTCCTTTTCTTTAATTCCGAAGGTCTTAAAACACCAAGGAGAAGCAACGGAAGAACTATCAGCAAAGCAACGTGACTTGTGGCTGGCGAGAATCAATCGCAGGGATTTCACACCATCCAAATATTCAAGAGTATGTTCAGACCACTTCAAAAATGGTGAGTGTTGTTAAAAACACAGAGAAATGGTAAAATGTAAATGAACAGTCAAAGTTAGCTGAATGCTGAGTAATCAACCCATGTAAATGTAAATGTAGACTGTCAGATTATGCACAACAGAAAGTCAGGGCAGGTTGCGACTTTTTCTTTTTTCTGTATTTTCCAGGTAAACCTGCTGCCCTTTTTGACCAGACAAATCCTGACTGGGCTCCTTCTCTCAAACATGTCTGCAGAGTCAGCCAGAGAAAATGCATCAAACAGGTGGCTATATGATGTTATTGCCTTGTATAACAAGCAGTCATATTTTGTATAATTATGACCCTCTGTGGTTAAGTTAAAGATGCTGTTAACAGTGTTTCATTTGAAATTAAAGTGAAGTTATGGTTTATTAACAAGTACTTCTTGTTACATAGAAAACGCACAAAAAGTCTGTGCTCACCTAATGCGATTTAACCATACGTCCATATCTCATACAAGCCTGTTATTTTTGTTTATGATAATAATAATAATAATAATAATAATGAAATAATATTGCATTAGTCTTTCTTTTTGAGGCCCTCAAAGACGCTTTACAAATTTCTTTCATCATTTAATAAGACACACATTCACACACAATGTTTTATGAAGTAGAAGTTTTAAAGTGCAAAAGCAGTTGATCACATATCAAAGTTATATTACAGTTGTTTAGTTGTGCTTCGTTTTTTCTTCACAAGGTACGTGTTGTACATTGACTCAGACTGAAAGTAATTACATCAAATTTGAGATTTTATTTGTTTTTTTTCTCCTCCTTCAACAAATCTGATTATGTTCATCTGTTCACAGGTATGCTCGTGCACAGGGCAGGCGACAGAAGAAGAAGCCGTGTGAAGCCATCGCAGTGGCGTTACTGGAACATACTCCAATTCCCACACCACCACCACAGCTTCCAGAACAAAGCTCATCTCACTGCACCTTTTTATTAAAGGGTAGATTGGATGGAGTTGCTGATGCGGAAACCAATGGTGATGGTGCCAGTTCAGAACTGCAATTAGGCAACCAGATGAGAGTAGAGTTTCAGCAAATGTTGACCAAAATAAAAACTTGGAAGATTCTCTAGCTGCTGCAACAATTACATCACAGTCCTATGAACATAACATAGAGAAGGTTAAATATTACACAGGACTCCCTAGTTTTGTAACACTCATGTCAGTCTTCACTTTAGTGGAACCATTCATTCTAGAAACAGTTGGTCCACATACAAGCACCACAACACTGTGAATTTTTTAATTGGAATCAGTCCGCAGGGCTCAGTGTCTTTCTTGTCAAAAGGTTGGGGTGGGCGAGCAAGTGACAAACATCACAGAACAGTGGTCTGCAGGATAATTTCGTAATCGGAGATCTTGTACTCGCTGACTGCGGGTTTGACATAGCTGAAAGTGTTGGGTTAATGTGTGCTGAAGTAAAAATTCCTTCTTTTACTAGAGGAAAAAAACAACTGTCTCCACTGGAAGTAGAGAGCACAAGAAAAATTGCTCATGTGCGTATCCATGTGGAGCGGGTAATTGGACTTGTCAGAAATAAGTACACAATCTTACAGAGCACTATGCCTATAGACTTCCTGCGGAGTGATGATGATGAAATCCCACTTGTGGACCAAATTGTCACTGTGTGTTGCACACTTTCCAACCTGTGCCCATCTGTAGTGCCATTTGATTAAGGAGTGGTGAGAATTAACAATTCTGGCATAATTGTGCATTTGATAGTTGAGTAGCGGTTTTAACATACTGTACTTTTAAGACTTTTCAATCTGTACTGCTATGAAATGGTGTTCCTCATGTTGTCCATTTAATACTCTTAGAAGGATGCCCGAATTTTTTTGTCTTAATTTGTGTCAAAGTCCAAAAATGCATTTGCTTTAGCTTTCCATGCTTATCGCTCAGGGAAGTCTTGTTTTACCATACCATACCATACCATACCATTTTATTTATAAAGCACTTTCAACAGGAACAAGTCCACACCAAAGTGCTGAACAAACAAACACATAACAGGCAACACAGACAATGAAGTACAACACGAAAAACATAAAAACATTGCAGATCATAAGTAAAACGATCAAATATAAATCAGCTGGCATTGAAAGCAATGGAGTAGTAGTGAGTTTTTAACCGGGATTTGAAAACTGAGAGGGAGGGGGCCTGTTTGATGAGCAACGGTAACTCGTTCCAGAGTCTTGGGCCTGCTACAGAGAACGCCCTGTCATCCCTGCGCTTTTGTTTTGGTGATGTAAAACTGTTACTCTTTAAAGTATGTATTACCTTAAGTAATTATCAGCACTGTGCAGCTGAACTTTGTCGTATGATGTTGATAAGAAACTGAGAACAATGTACATGAACTGTGAAACTGATGGACTTAAATAAAACATTATTTTTATAAACCATAGAAATACACCTGGAAAAGACTTATTTTAGAAGACACATTGATCTGTACCAGACCTGAAGTCAGTCTGCAGCATATTTGATTTGATTTGATGTGATGTTTATTCATTCATTTTAAAAGAACAATACAAGACAGTTTCATCAGATACAAGAATACAAGTAGGATAAAATGAAGGGAGCAGAAAGAAGATGAAATCTTATTATATCTGCCCCTTATTTCACAGTTTGTTCAACCAATGATAACCTTCAAACTACATCACAAAATGAATAATTCTACTTAATTTTTCTAACTGTAATATACAAACTACATCACAAAATGAATAGTTCTACTTAATTTTACTAACTGTAATACACAAACTACATCACAAAATGAATAATTCTACTTAATTTATCTAACTGTAATACACAAACTACATCACAAAATGAATAATTCTACTTAATTTTTCTAACTGTAATACACAAACTACATCATTCTAACTGTAATACACAAACTACATCAGAAAATGAATAATTCTACTTAATTTTTCTAACTGTAATACACAAACTACATCACAAAATGAATAATTCTATTTACACAAACACACTAAGTTACATCATATATAGTTTTTGAGCAAGTCCTTTTTGACCTTTTTCTTAAATGTATACATTGATTTTGCATTTTTAACATCACTCTCCAGAACATTCCACAATCGAACTCCCTGAATTGAGGTAGACCGTCCCTTTAAGCTGGTTCTGAATTGTGGTTTGATGAATATCTGTCCCTTTGAGATTGTAATAACTTTGTCTTTTTATAAAATTTCTTTGGATATTTAAAGGTAATGTGTTATTATGAGCCCTATACATAACTGATAAAATACTATATTCTACCAATTCCTGGAATTTCAATAAATTTAGCTGAAGAAACAAGGTGTTTGATGGGTGACTGAAATGTTTTCTGGTGATTACTCTTACAGCTCTCTTTTGTAAAATAAAAACAGGCTTTGTAATTGTTTTGCACGCTTTTCCCCAAACCTCAATACAATAGATTAAATGTGGAACAATGATTGTGTTATACAACATATACAGAGCTTTATTAATTAAAAAAATCCCTGACTTTATACAGTATTGCAATTGATCTAGCTATTTTGTTTTAATGGAATTTACATGATGTTTCATATTTTTTAAAATTTAAAGCATATAATTAATGTAGTTAGAAGAAGATGACTCCAGATGGTTAATTTGGATTTTTATTGTGTCATCTTACTATCACAAAAATTAAGAGTATTTACCTGTCAGCATT
Source organism: Garcialebias charrua (assembly GCA_038048925.1). Lineage (NCBI taxonomy): Eukaryota > Metazoa > Chordata > Actinopteri > Cyprinodontiformes > Rivulidae > Garcialebias > Garcialebias charrua. The sequence goes on along the minus strand of JBBPBX010073330.1, from coordinate 10,180 downwards.
TGATAGTGTTTTGAAATTAGTAGCGATAACCTTGACTTTGTAAGCTTACTATAATTTCATACGGTTATATTATTTCATTAAGTAACGGGCAAATAACTTTGACAAAAATAACAAAAAATCTGCAGACTTGTGTTTAGAAATGTGTTTTGCATTGTATCCTCTATGGCTAAAACAACGACATACAGCCTTTCTGGCATTATTCACAACATTTCATAGATTATTTATACTGTTCTGCTGAACACAACTATTTCGACCCCTCGGCAGGTCTCATCAGGCGGTGATGGCTTTCATGTAAAAAGCAACATGTATGCCATAGATTTCCCCGCTATAGTTGTGGGTTTGTTTATTTTTTGTCAGGGGTGGCTTTTTCGATGTTTTCCTCCGTGTTCGTTGTTGTTCGTACATACTCGCTCGTAGCTAAAAGCTAAATGGTAGTCCACCAAGATGGCGCTTACCGAAAAAAACACACCGGATATGGCGTGACAGAGAAAAGCATCTATTGTAATTCGATCGTTTCTTCTTATTATTTTTTCCCCAAAAAGGAGCGCTAATTTGGAGGCCTTAACATATCCAGAAACTCACCAAATTTGGCGGACTCATCAGGACTGGTGAAAATTTTCATATTTTGAGAGCGTGGCAAAAATCGCAACAGAAACAGCTCAAGAGCGCCCCCTAGAAATGTTCAAACTGCCCTCCTCATTGGCCTTAGTTTCACGTAGAATCATTAAATTTGGTACACTTGTTCAATTCACCCAGATGTACAGAAAACCCTCTGGTACCAACGTTGTTCGATACACAGGAAGGCGGCCATTTTGGAATGATAACCTAATTTTAACACCTTTTTGGCAGTTTTCAACCTCCGCATTTGAACAAACTCCTCCTAGGGATTTCGCTCAATCGGGTTCAAACTTGGCTGGTTTGTTCAAACGGCATGGGGTACCGAACATTATCAAAACGGTTTGTTTTCACGCATGCTGAAGGGGCGGGGCCAGACCTCAAAGTTGGACATCTCGCCATGAAAAACGAAACGCTTACAGCACCTACACGAAAACTGTCTAATACATCAAACCTTCAGTGATTGACCCACATGCGGTCCCCTGCAATACTGAATGTTCAAATCACGACATCACTTAAGCCACGCCCCCTGACAACAGGAAGGGTAAAGTTTTACGTTGGACGGTCCCGATCAGACCCCTGATACCTAATCAGCCTGACAATGTGTCCAGTGACCCAAGACATGTTGGTGTAACAAGCTTTCCATAGATAATACACCTCAGGTCTTGTCTCACCCCCTTCCTCTACTCCAGGGGTCCCCAAACTTTTTTCCTGTGAGGGCCACATAACTTTTCCCTTCTCTGGTGGGGGGCCGGAGTCAGTTTGTAACAGAATAAAGTGTGACGATTGCAGGAGTGCCGAAATGTAAAAATGTATTGTTTTCCAGAAAGCACAATCAAATAACCCTCTCTGGGTTCTTCACAGATGTTGGAACAATAATAAATAGTTAATTAGTAGTGAATAACTTACTGGGAGCCGTTTCTCCGCGGTGTCCATCCAAAAGGCTGCGCGCATTAGCGTTAGCCCCTCCGCGTTAGCATGTTAGGCCACGCAAGCTATCATACTTGTCTTTGTGACGGGATTCATAGTGTCGCCACAGATTGTATTCTTTGAATACCGCCACCGCCTCTTTACAGATGAGACGGACAGCCTTTTCTTTGCATTGAACAAAAAAATAATCATTTGTCCACTGCAGCTTAAATGCCCTGCATTCTGAATCTATTTTTCTCTTACCTAATCTTTTCACCATTATTCAGTTCTGTCTTTGAGAGGGGCAGGTTTAGGATTTTTTTTTCCTGAGGGTTGCCAGATAGGGGCACAGACCACAAAAGGGTGGAACAGAATGTCATGTTTTGGATGTGTCAGAGTTTTTCCCCAAACGTTGACACCAGTGGTGGGCAACGCTAATCAAAAAATTTGTTTCACAATTTCTAAAACGCTTATTAATTTTTTTAGGTCCACAATTTCAAAAGCACAAATGTCTTATGAAAATTAGGGGAAGCTAATCTAATCCGCTATTTATATTCGACAATTGGTAGCCGGCAGCGTTATGCAATATTTGCACTACATTGCCAACTGAAAAGTAACTAAAATGATCCTAAAAGGATGAAATTACAAAAATCAAAGGATTTATTTAATACTTTACGTACATATATTCTATTCGGCCACGAAATTAACAAAAAAGAGAATGATCTTTTAATCCCTAAAACCACTTTTAAAATCTCAAATACACGGGTGTGTCGCCACCGCATTTATACATAAAAAGTAACCCAAATACATAAAACTAACGACTCACCGTCGAGTGGTGGACACAAAACACACAATACAATCCTTAGGCCGCGTTAATTTGGCTTGAACCAACGGGGTTCTCTGCGGATTTATCCAAGAAACCCAACACAACAGCTAGCCACAGAATTAGCCCCGAGTTCACCTCTGACCCGGAAGATGTCAAGATTCTATAGGTAGTCAACAGATTTAATGAAAAGTAACTAAAATACATAAAACTAACGACTCACCGTCGAGTGGTGGACACAAAACACACAATACAATCCTCAGGCCGCGTTAATTTGGCTTGAAACAGCGGGGTTCTCTGCAGATTTATCCAAGAAACCCAGCACAACAGCTAGCCACAGAATTAGCCCCGAGTTCACCTCTGACCCGGAAGATGTCAAGATTCTATAGGCAGTCAACAGATTTAATGAAAAGTAACTAAAATACATAAAACTAACGACTCACCGTTGAGTGGTCGACACAAAACACACAATAAAATCCTCCGGCCGCGTTAATTTGGCTTGAAACAGCGGGGTTCTCTGCGGATTTATCCAAGAAACCTAGCACAAACAGCTAGCCACAGAATTAGCCCCCGAGTTCACCTCTGACCCGGAAGATGTCAAGACGGTGAGGGAGGGGAAACAAGCAGCTACGGAGCCAGCATAAGAGCTTCTAAATAAGTTTATTCGTTTTTACTGATTGATAATTAGTTATTAGCGGTACTGCATTGTAAATAAAAATAGCACAAATCCGCTTATGAATTATAAAAGTTAGTTACTCCGCTGTTACGCTGACAATAACGTTAGGTCCGCTGTAAGTGGATTAGCGCATTAGCGGTCCCCAGCGTTCATATGCCTACCTTTGGTTGACACAATAAATTAAATGTGGAACAATAGTTCAAAATAGTTCATAACTAAGGAACATTTTATTTCAAATGTCCAACTTTATTATCAAATACAAATACACATATGAAAAAAAATCTAAATGTTCTCTGGTATTGTTCTGGGGGCCTGGCCAAATGTGGAGGAGGGCCGCATCCGGCCCACGGGCCGCAGTTTGGGGACCACTGCTCTACTCCCTCGTGGACTTCAGAAGGAACGCTGGCCCACATCCACCCATTTACATCAAGGGGACGGTGGTGGAACTTGTGAACAGCTTCAAGTTCCTGGGTGTCCATATCTCCGAGGATCTCACCTGGATGACCAGCTGTTCCAAGCTGGTCAAGAAGGCTCACCAGCACCTTTTCTTTCTGAGGTCTCTACGGAAGAACCACTTGTCCTCAGACATCCTGGTGAACTTTAACCACTGCACCATTGAAAGCATCCTGACCAACTGCATCACAGTCTGGTATGGGAGCTGCTCTGTCTCAGATCGGAAGGCGCTGCAGAGGGTGGTGAAAGCCACACAACACATCACCGGAGTACCACTTCCTGCCATAGATGACATCCACAGGAATTAGTGTCTGAAAAGGGCTGGAAAAATCATGAAATACTCCAGTCACCCAGCACACAGACTCTTCACCCTCCTGCCCTCTGGGAGGTTCTACAGGAGCCTCCAGACTAAGACCACCAGAACAGCTTTTCCCCACAGCTGTCACACTCCTGAACTCTACCTCCTGACATCTGAACAATAACGATGGACTGTATTATCATACTTTGTACATACAACAAAAACACATGGACTGAAACACCACCACCTGCACCTTCATCTGAGCCCACTACTGTACATACTGTACAGATAATCTACTACCTACTGTTCATAAGTATACAGTATATATTTATTTTTGTACACCTTTATTTATAACCTGTTCATACACTCGTACACTCTGTATTTATTTATACTTAGAGTTATAGTTATATTGTAATATAAATATATATTTTTTCTTCTTCTGGCTTCTCCCTTCGTTAGGGGTCACCATAGCGAACTAGTTGCATGAAGACTTGGCAATTGTTTTTTTTTTACTCCGGATGCCCTTCCTGACACAACCACCGAGCTACCACAGCCCTCTGTGTGGAGCAGAGAGCTGATATCTAGGGGCCGATACCCGGGGGAGCAGATGGTGTGGGTTAAGGGCCTTGCTCAAGGGCCCAGAGTGGGGCAGATGAGGGTGGAGACAAGTGTGACTGCTTCACTTATTCCACCCACATTCTTGATGTTGTCGGTACCGGGGCTTGAACCGGCGATCTTCCGATCACAAGCTCACCTTCTTAACCTCTGCGCCACCACTCCCACTATAGTAATATTGTAATATATACTTTGTATACTATATTTTTGCTAGGCACTTCTGGATGGAGGCAAACTGCATGTTGTTGCTTTGTACTTGTGAAATGTGCAATGACAATAAAGTTTAATTCTATTCTATTCTTTTCTAAATAAAAATTAAACAAAAACAGCAATAACTAAACAAAAACATTTACATTATAATGCTGTGTAAAATACGAAAAACAGGAACATGTCTGTATTGGTATTTGCCATGAACTTAGCAGTTGTTTAAAGTCCCTCAGAAAGGTCAAGGTAGAGAGTTTTAGATATTTTTGCAAGGTGTTCCAAGTTACAGGAGCAGCATAAGAGAAGGCCCTTTTTCCAATTTTGGTCCCCACGGACAATACACTACAAGTAATAATGTCCTGAGAGTGCACGCTGAAGCTACACTTAGGAGATATATGAAAGCTACAAGCCGTGAAGTGATTAAAATGTGAAAATGTGCCAATGTGAGAGTTATTTACATATAAATATGTTTCTATACTCTAAACGCTCTAAAAGAGCTCAGCATGTCATGATCTCAGTTCTCTTCCACGGGTGCACTCTTTGTTCTTGGCCACACCCACTGCTCCGCTGCAGAATGGAGATCGACAGAGTAGATCTGCCTTTTCTAAACCAAGCCCGACCCGGAATATAGCACCGGTCCATAATAATGTACTTAATATGCATGCTGGGCCAGTGTCGGGCTTTTGATTGCATCAGCGGACGTACACTTTTCATTCATTCATTCATTCAACCTTTATTTAAACAGATAAGTCACACTGAGCCTCAAAGACTCATTTACAAGTGAGACCTGTTGGACAGACAATAAAAGTGGTGAAAAATGACACAGGGTTTGGAGACAAAAAAATTCCTAACACATTTTTGACCTTTGCTTAAAGGTCAAAAATGTAGTAATGAAAAAAAATCTTGCACACAAGCACATATTGACGCCAACATTAGACAGAGGGGGCGGGGGCGGAGACTCAAAGGCGGTGGGCAAGCCAGCCCGCAGAGGCACTTCAGAGTTCAGATACAATCCCTCAGTTCAAATACAGTAGCTCCCTCTGGAGAGATCTGTGCACACTCGGGGGGTTGCCGAGGTCGACCAGAGGCGAATCCAGAGTCCTGAAATGATGACAAAATGTTTATTAAGCTGGGCTCCTCTGCAAAGTTCGTGGAATTCCTCAGTAGAAGGTTTGGGAGGGTGAGAGTATCAGATTTACAAAACGTTTGCAGGCGTGTTGAGGTAAGACAGCCTGTTGAGGCCAGTCAGTGAGCCAAATTTCAGATAAACACGATTGTTTTGGGAACAGGCAGAACTTTAATGACATCTACCTTCAGTCTGTGTCGGTCCACTCACTTTCGAAATGTCCAAATTAAATCACCATACCAATGGAACATGCCTGGAAAAAATCCCAGAGATCTAATCCATTCAGTCATAAGTCTGGATTCTCGAGACATGAACCAAGTCATCATGTAAGGCAGGCAGCCTGACCAGGTCCAGATACGCCACCGACGTCTTCCTTGTGTGTTGATAGACCAGGAACCAGCCGAATCCAAAAAGCAGTAACTGAGTAACTACAGAGTCTTCTCTTTAAAGAAATGTTATCAGTTGTGTTGAGGAACCAACTGACCAAATTGAAGTCCATAGATATGATTCGGAAGATTTTGTAGAAGAGAGGCTCTCAGACAGACAGATTCACAGACAAGACAAAGCAAAAGCAAAGCGGAGACCGAGAGGAGACGTCTGCCCTTGAGAAGAGCAAGTGTTGAAGATAGTGTTTGGATAGTGAGCACATAGCTCAATATCCAAATATATGGCAACATGGCTTGCCATACTTTCACCAGCCGCACGTGGCCATTTGACTGCCCGCCGACCAGCCTGTTAAAAGAAGTTTAAAAAAAAGGTTAGTTAAGTTTCAGATGGACTTCTGCCAGCGATTTATCCAAAGCCCAACTGGATGTTCAGCCTGTACTCAGCGGATGCGAGTTGGGTCAGATTTTTTGGGACCGAATGTAACTCTACGACAGAGGAGGATGGAGGAGGGAGGAGGAGTTGCAGGAAGAAGTTTCTCTTGCAGTGTGGGCTGCACACAGGTGAGCAGGTGCTAAATAATTTTAATGATTCATTTAAAATAAAAATTCCATTCCGATCGTGCAGCTCATCCATCAATCAGTCATGTGTCATGTCAAATCATATTTTGAAAAAAAAAGCGTCAGAGCGAGTACGCAAAAAAACCAAACTGTGAAGTAGCGAGGGGCTACTGTACACACAAAATAATCACATGTTAAATGTGTTTATTTTTAAACATGGACCTAAAAAGACCAGCTAAAAGAAAATTTCCTACAGAAAATACAGAAAAAATATAAAAGGCACAAATGGTTACAGCAGCATGTAATAAAATAAAAATCACTAGGAAGAAAAACCCAGGAATAAGCTAAGCACAAAGCTCCTGTGCAATAACCCGCTGTGCAATAACCTGTCACACAACCTGTAGTTTGGTAGTTATGTGCAATATAGATCATGTGCATTTTAGCTTATATTTCATTACTACCTTGAAATAGTTATTCACACAAATTCATCCTGCTTCACCGTTAAAATTCTACCATGTTGTTTACTATTTTTCTCTTCAGAAACTTTGTAAATATTATAATTACTGTTTCACTTTTTGGTAGTTTATTTTGTACCCTTATTGCATGCTTTAGTATTTCCTGTTTGCTTGTTGTTTGTTTTTTAGCCAGTCAAAATCGTTTTTTCTCATCCTGAGCATTTCATTGTACTAAGTTAACCCTGTGTTAACCTGCATATGACAAATAAACACTTGAACTTGAACTTAATAATACAAAACATAATGCAAGAACAGTACGCCTAACAACAGCAGCACGAACATGAGTTTGTGTGAGCAGGTGGGCACGGATTAATATAAAAACATGCTCTCTTTACCTCTTGACTTCTTCACTGGCCTGGTCCCTCACAGATCTAGTTGCCATCCTCACTTCAAAGTCTCCCAACAGCTCGTCCAGCGCTGACATTTTCTTCTTTTTACAAGGTGGTTCATCATCTGAAATAGAAAACAAGCACCATATATTACTGGCTATGTTAGCCATGAAGTTTTTTTTTTACTGACTTTACCATTTTATGTAAAAATCTTCATCTGATTTTCAGAATTTATTTATGTAGGGACTCGTGTACATGTGTAAAAGATGCGTCATTATCATCATCATCATGATTATTATTTAACTCTTTCTGTGCATGCAGATTCTCTCATTATAGTGAATGTGTTTTATGGTGATACAATGACTGCAGCACAAGTTTAAGACAAAGTCAGCTCATTCTTGATCACAAGTTATAAAACACAAACCTGTATGCTCATCTTGGGTCTGGGGTGTATCATTGCAGATGTCCAGATCTCCATTTGCAGGTTCAGTCTGACATGGATCAGTCTGCACTGGACCTCTCTGAACTGAATCCCCCGTTACCTAGAAATAAAACATGACATTACATTTAGTGTACAGTATGGTTAAATGCAGTGTAAACAATCAAAAAACAGTAGGCAGAATAAATCTAGTGACAGCAACAAAACACAGCAGACATGATGGTGTGTTGGGGGATTTACCTTGTGATGCAGGGATGTTGCTTCTGCTGATAGGCTTATGAATGTCCTCTCTGCATCATGACTACTGAGGAAGGGCAGGGACTTAAAATGGGGTTCCAGAGCTGCTGCAATGTGGAAGAGATATTCAAGGCCTGTGTAGCTCATGATGAACCATCACTGAGTTGCCCGTAAAATTGAGTGATAACATTACCCCTTGCTTTGTGTGATGCAACTGCACGCTCCTGCTCGTTGTTATGAGGCTTGAGAAGTTCGTCATACTCCTCTCTGTGTTTCCTCGTTGCACGTTGGTCGAGGTTTGTTGTGCTACCAGTGCACTTCAGAGGTGCACTGCATAGCTTACAAATAGCGTGGCTTTTGTCGAGTTTTCAGTCCTTCTAGTAAAACTTGAAAACGTTCCACACTTTAGATTTTTGTCTGGCTGATGTATTGAAAATCTTTCGCGGTGACTGGCTAGCGCGGCTACTATTTACATCCATGCTCATCGTCTTGGTGAGCTACGACGCATGCGTGAGAATAGCTTTGCGGGCATTTCCAACTCTCGCGTTGTTTTAGAAACACATTGTAAACCCAGCAAGTCTCACGATACCCGGTCCGTGTCTTTTCAACCGGTTTATCTCTGAATTTGTGGCTGGTTGCTGTCGGTTTACATGGCTGCTACCGATGCAACCACATCGCTAGCTTGTCAAACCGGATATCCGGTCGAATTGGTTTATCTATAACAAGCCTAGGGCGGAGTGGATCTTTTTGCTTCTCCCTTTTCCTCCTTTTTTTTATTTTTTGACATTGAATCGGCTGAAATAGCCGCCGTATGCCACCAGAGGGCAACCACACATCAGATTTGGAGCAGGCATTACATGGCCAGTTGAAGAATATTTCCTGAGCGTGAGTACATTCATCATGGCAAATAAAACTAGACGTACAAAACCGGAAAACTTGAACGAACATAGTGATCAAGACATGGAGGACATTAAAAGATCATTGGACTTTCTCAATTCAGCAATTCATTCATTCATTCATTCAACCTTTATTTATACAGGCTAACCTCGTTGAGTCACGGGGACTCATTTACAAGAGGGACCTGTCTCACTCACACCAAACAACCATCCACTCTCACACTCACACCTAGGGTCAATTTAGAGTCACCAATCAGCCTAACAAGCATGTTTTTTGGTCTGTGGGAGGAAACCGGAGTACCCGGAGGAAACCCACGCATGCACGGGGAGAACATGCAAACTCCACCCAGAAAGGCCCCGGACCGGGATTTGAACCGGCAACCTTCTCGCTGAGAGGCAGCAGCTCTACCAGTTGTGCCACCGTGCTGCCCAAGATGGAATCAAAACAAGGGCAGATCATTGGATTAATTGAAGAGGTGAAACTCCTAAGACTTCAAATTAATGAAAAGGACAAAAAAATCTGAACTTGAGAAAAGGATGGATGACTTGGGAAGAAATAACAGACAAGAGAACCTGCTTACATCTGGTTTGAAAATAAGACCTAAATTCTATTCTAAAGCTCTAAAGTGTCCTGACACAACTGAAGATGCTTCTCAACAGGAATTGCAAAGCTTGGAGGAACAGGTTGTGTCCTATCTCCAAGAAAAAGACTTCAACATCGTACAAGAGGATCTGTCAACTTGTTACACCCTTCCTGGATTGGACAAAACAAACCAAACATAGTGGTCAGGTTTATTAGTAGGAAATTGAGGAATAAAGTGTTATTTCAAGCAAGAAAACTTACTGGTACAAAGGTATATATTAATGAACATCTGATGAAAAAGAATGCCACAATTGCAAAGAAAACAAGGTTACTGAGACACCAGAAAAAAATTACATCAACAACATGGACAAGAAATCTGATCGTGCAGCTCATCCATCAATCAGTCATGTGTCATGTCAAATCATATTTTGAAAAAAAAAGCGTCAGAGCGAGTACGCAAAAAAACCAAACTGTGAAGTAGCGAGGGACTACTGTATATATATATATATATATATATA
>JBBPBX010073329.1:0-17850 GCA_038048925.1 Garcialebias charrua | reverse complement strand
AGCAGATGTCTTCAAGCTGTCGGCACACTTTTCTTATTAAATGTAGTTTCATTTTTGTAGCTTCATTGATTAATGTACAGTAGTCCCTTGCTACTTAGCGGTTTGACTTTCGTGGACTCGCTCTATCGCGGTTTTTCAAAGTACAATTGAACATGAGGAAAATAAATTGTACAGGACACTTGATTAGGACAGTACTGTATACAGTTCAGTAAAAAGTTAACAAAAAATAAAATACTTTGGACAGACAACGCAATTTTGTATTTTTCTTTTAAGAAGCCTGCGCTGTATTCCTAATCATAATGACTACATTTCCCAGAAGCCAACAGTGCCCTGCCCAGAAGCCCCATTTCTTTCTGGTGAAATATGCAGAGGGAAAGTTTTGATCTGATTGGAAAAAGTTTGCCGCTTATTACAGTGACTTCAGAGCCCAGCGAATGCAGAAAGCCACACTGAATCCACCGAACCAGACCAGAACCAGACCTCCAGACCCATCGGTGAATCTTGAGAGCTGGTAGCAAGCCCATGGGGGTTTCAAAGCCGGGACGAGCACCGACGAAGGTCCAGTGCTTCATCCGGAGCTCACCGGGACATTTAAAAAAAAATCTCTTTCAACTGGTACAAGGACCTCCAAGCGGGGATGGGCAGGTAAGTAAAATTTAGCAGCTACATATAACATATATCAACATACAGCAACATAAGTATGTTGTTAAAATTAGTAGGTTTAAGAGTGTAGAACATGTATTGTGGGCTTTGTTGCTGCAGATTACGTCTGCAGGAATGGAACCAATTTGGACCGGAACCGAGAGCTGTTGCTGTTCTGCAGAGCTAGTAAGTAAAATTTAGTAGCTACACATACGTAGAGAGTATGTATATTGTTAAAATGATATATGTTTAAGAGTTTAGAACATTGCAAGAGTGTGGGAAGAGTTTCTAAAGCCTTATAATACTGTATATATAAATATTAAAATAAATATAACGTTGCTACTTCGCAGATTTTCACTTATTGCAGAGTGGTTTCTACTTTTGTTGTATTTCATGTTTGACTAGTTTTTTTGGTTAAAAAAAATTGATATTTTTAATCAATTATCAAAACAAAATAGCTACTGTATACAGTAATCTGTATGAAGCCCTTTAGTCTAAGAGCATTTTTAGTGGGAGTGGTGGAGCAGAGGTAAAGAAGGTGAGCTTGTGATCGGAAGATCGCCGGTTCAAGCCCTGGTACAGACAACATCAAAAATGTGGGTGGGATAACGGAAGTAGTCACACCTGTCTCCACCTTCATCTGCCCCACTCTGGGCCCTTGAGCAAGGCCCTTAACCCACACCATCTGCTCCCCCAGGCACCCTAGATATCAGCTATCTGCTCCACACAGAAGGCTGTGGTAGCTCGGTGGTCTGTGGTTGTGTCAGGAAGGACATCCGGCGTAAAAACAATTACCAAGTCTTTGTGCAACTAGTTCACTGTGGTGACCCCTGACGAAGGGAAAAGCCGAGAAAAAAAAAGTCTAAGAGCATTTTTAAACATACTTTAACAATTTATTTTGTACATGACGATCTGTGTTTGAACCTACTGTATTTTCTTCACACAGGTTAGCCGTTATATTTATTATCTGCAATGTTTTTTGTCTACATTCTGATTTTACTTCAATTTATATGTTGCTTATGTGTTGCCTGTTTTTTGTCTGTTTGTACAGCACTTTGGTTGGCCTTGTTGCTGTTTTAAGTGCTCTATAAATAAAATGGTATGGTATGATGGACCTGCACAAAACAAGGTTCCACATGCTTTGACAGATACTGTTGCAACAAATGTAACAATGTGGTTTGCCTCACCTACTGCTTTTAGTCACTTTAAGAAAACTAATTCTGAACAATGAGTTGAAGAAAAAGCTGCTTACGGTAATTAGGCTGATATGATCCAGAAAATGTAGAAGAACCAGGGGGACCGGGAGGACCAGGTGGTCCCACAGGACCAGGGCGCCCATCATAACCAACCCCTGATGGTCCTATTGGTCCCTGGGGCCCTGGAGGGCCCATTATAGAGTCTCCTTTTGGACCCTTATGGAAGAACAAAGGAAATTGCTCTTTATCAAGTTTTAAAATAGCACCAAAGTTTGAACTTTTTAGTTTTTTAGAATATTTCCATCCATCCATCCATCCATCCATCCATCCATCCATCCATCTTTGCTCTTCATGTTCTGGTCCCTGAGGAAACAGGTCAAGGAAGGAAACAAACATCCATTCACTCAGTAGCACTTTCCAGCTTCTCTTGGGTAATCCCAAGGTGTTCTTAAGACAGAGATGTTTTATCTACTTATTTGTTTATTTTTACTAGGTTTAGAAAACCTCTAGGGGTCTGCAACCTTTACAATCAAAAGAGCCATTTTGTACCTTTGGTAACTAAATTAAAAGTGTTCAGAGCTGCAACAACATGCTACAACTGTGGTTATCAACTGGTGGCCCATGGGCCACTTTAGCTTTGTTGGAAGGGGCTTTCGTGGCCACTAGGGGCGAAACTATAAAAATAAAATAACTAAAAATTTCTATTTTTACAATTCAAGACAAATGAAAAAAGCTGATTAGTTTAAAGAGAGGTTTTTTTTATTTATTAATAAAAACTATGAATTATACAAACCTAGATTTTTTTTAAATTGTGGAAAAATGAATTACTAAGTATAGAAATAAAGCTTAAGTTAAAGTGTGGCTGACATGATTTTTTTACTATGCATAAAATTGCTCAATACAGTATATATATATATATATTATCATTTAAATATGTTCGTTTTTGCAAACAAAATGATAAATCAATTGAATTTTGCTTTAAAAGTGATTTTAAACTTAGCGCCGTGTTTATTCACGGGAAATCAGATTACACGTGAATGCAACATCTGTGACGTAGTATCGGGCAGAGGCGTCTGTCTGGAGATCGCCTGCCTCAGAGCCCCCTCGCTTCCTGAAAAGGTAAAACAAATACGGGTACAGACCTATATTAGAACCTACTGTTTCTTGTTCATCTAATTTTCTGCTTCCCAAACTGAAGACAAATAGCTCAAATCGTCACTTAGATTGCTAAATTCATCGGGTTTTATATTGTCCGCTATTAAAGGCACGGTCTGCAGTTTCTGTAAAGCCCTGAAACTTAGGAAATTTTCGAGCAGAAACCCTTCTCCCTCCTCCCCCTTGCACTCTGGGTGACCTGAAACTCCGCCTCCTTAGCTCCTCCTCCACAGCTTGGCCTGTCTCGTGAACGCGCATGCATTGTAAACACAGTTCTAAGATGGCGTCGGCGCAGTCAGCCGATCGACTATTTCCTTCTCAAATCTTTGCGTATTTGTAATAAAGTATCGTAAATAAGTTATGTTATAATACTTTGCTGCAGTGTGTGACATTTTATCTGTGTTACGCATCTACTTTTGAAACATTCTCGATGGTCTTCAGACGAGGAATTTACACCCAGAGACCTACGGTCCGAAGAAGAGGAAACAGCTGCGTGCTGTTGACACTCAGCTCTTGAGAAGAGTCAAACCTGGGTTGATGCACTACAGCTGGACTTGTTCATATTCTGGTTTTGTTACATAATGAGATTCGATGCTCACAGGGGGAGTTGATGAAAACAAACAGTTCTAGTCACCCTGTTTTCATGCAAACATTTAAATTGATGATTCTTCATGAACATGCAGTGAAATAATTTTCTATTTGAAAGAACACAGCGACAAAATCTTATTTATTTATTTATTTAGACAATAAATACACAAAAAACCTAAATAAATATGTGACAAGGATCATCAAACCGTTACATAACGCACTTAAATAACCATAAATAAAGCACTGAGCATCCACCCTGATGTTAAATACTCTGTTGTGTACTTAGTTTGATTTAAATAACTTTTTAATAAAACTGGACAGAAATTAAACAGAACTTAATTAACTCCAAATTCTTCCTAACCTGCAGCCTTCAGGGCAACAGAACAGCAAGCAGGGCCCAGGTGACTGATCTGGTCTTCACTTAAGTGGGTCAGGTCAATAAATATGTGGAGCTTCTCCAGATTGTCAGCTTGTCCAAACATCTAAAGTCCATAGAGAACCACCTGATCTCCACTCTTTCATTTGTGTATATATATAATATATATATATATAGTTATAAATATAGGTATCTATATGTATATATACTATATATATATATAGTTATAAATATAGGTATCTATATAAAAAAATAACTATATTTATAACTACAGTATATATACTATATATATACTGTATATCTATATATGTATATATATCTATCTATCTATCTATCTATCTATCTATCTATCTATCTATCTATTATATATATATATATATATATATATATATATATATATATATATATATATATATATATATATATATATGATGTAGAATGATGAACAGAAATTCTACCATTGCTGTTCATCATTCTTTAGTTAGTAGCAGGTCACTTTTGTAAATGAGCCCTCGAGGCTCAATGAGATTTACCTGACTAAATAAAGGTTGAATGAATGAATGAATATATATATATACAGTATATATAAATAAAAAAATTAAGGTTCATTGATAAACTTCATCAACTCGTTTAAAAGTTCTTTTCTTTTAATTGAGGATTTTTGGGATTGAAATTGCCCCAAGGCCACACCCTGCCACAGATCTTTGGAGGACACCCCACGTGGAGATGGTCTTCATCTGGTCTCCATGGGTCAGTCCTCAGTGCTGGTTGATCACCTTCGGTCTCACGCAGGTGCAACCCACTGAGATGAGTTTGGACTCCAGGCGGTGCCTGGCCCTGGCGTCTTGACTCGCCTCAGAACCAGCACCTGATGCAGAATGGGACGGGACTCCAGGCCCCCGTCCTCCAGTCCTTGGTGGTCCAGGCAGGTTTTGAGCAAACAGTGAGCCTGCGACAGCGCATGAGGGTACATGTTGTCATCCCTGGAGATGCTGAGGACAGAGAGGAGACAAAAAACTGTTAACAGGACTCTGAGCTTCATGAAGGACAACACACTGAGGAGCTGAAGCCTCACTTGTAGGTCCACGGTGAGATGGAGTCGCTGGCCAAAGAACTGACTTTTAGGCTGGGAACTAAATTGTTTGGGTCCAAACGCAGAGGGACCGTTTCTTCTGCTAAACCTTCAAAGGACTTCCTGTGTGGCTTTGCTGCTGTCTGTGGGACCACCACCACCATCATCATCAACAGGACAGCGCTGACAACCTGAGGAAGAAGAACATTCATTCATTCAACCTTTATTTATACAGGCTAGCCTCGTTGAGCCACGGGGACTCATTTACAAGAGAGACCTGTCTCACTCACACCCAGGGTCAATTTAGAGTTACCAATCAGTCTAACATGCATGTTTTTGGACTGTGGGAGGAAACCGGAGAAAACCCACGCATGCACGGAGAGAACATGCAATAACAAGTCACTTTCATCATTGTCGTCGTGAATGTCTAGCGAAGACATACTGAAACAAAAAAAATATAAACGTAAAAAACAAACTAACATTGATACTGAGGAAACACATTACATATTTTATTAAAGCAACAATAATCAAGTTTGATCATGAAATAAAGAAACATGTACTTGGGAACCAGTACAATAAATTTTCTCAATAAAAGTTAATGAGACTAACTCGAAAGTATAGACAAAATCATATTTTTAACACGCACTAAAATACGTACGTTCAGTGCAAGTGTATGTTATACATGAACACAGAATTTTAATTAAGTCATCTTTTTAAAAATTCTTAAATTTATAAAGTTGTACATTTTCTGTGACGTGGTTAGAAAAATAAAATAATAAAAAAAATAAGCTTCAAAGATATTTATTGTCAATATTGTGCATCTGTATTATTCTAATTTTATGTCCACTAAAATTGCAGCACAGAAAAGCCATAACAATAAAGAAATACATTATATAAAAACTGGAGCGTGAGATCGATAGGCGGATAGGTGCAGCATCCGCAGTGAAGCGGGCGCTGCACCGGTCTGTCGTGGTGAAGAGAGAGCTGAGTCAAAAGGCAAAGCTCTCAATTTACCGATCGATCTACGTTCCCACCCTCATCTATGGTCATGAGCTTTGGGTTGTGACCGAAAGAACAAGATCTCGGATACAAGCGGCTGAAATGAGTTTTCTCCGCAGGGTGTCTGGACTCTCCCTTAGAGATAGGGTGAGAAGCTCAGTCATCCGGGAGGGACTCGGAGTAGAGCCGCTGCTTCTCCACATCGAGAGGAGCCAGTTGAGGTGGCTCGGGCATCTGGTTAGGATGCCTCCTGGACGCCTCCCTGGTGAGGTGTTCCGGGCATGTCCCACCGGGAGGAGACCCAGAGGAAGACCCAGGACGCGCTGGAGGGACTATGTTTCTCGGCTGGCCAGGGAACGCCTTGGGATTCCCCCAGAGGAGCTGCTCCAAGTGGCTGGGGAGAGGGAAGACTGGGCCTCCCTACTTAGGCTGCTACCCCCGCGACCCGACCCCGGATAAGAGGAAGAAAATGGATGGATGGATGGATGGATTATATAAAAACAACTATTAAACTTTGGTTTTTGTTTCTGCCTACCGTAATATCTGGTGGAAATACATTTCATAAACAATATTAGACATACAACCTTACCATCTACATTTTAAAATTGTGTAATAATATTATGATCACAGTTATATTAGTTGCAGTGCAAACCATAAAATAATCTTGACATAAATACAGTTTCCCCTTACTTACCTTGTTTCCAAAACCTGAATGGGAGTCTCCCCAAATTCACTTCTGAGACCTTCCCCAAAGTCATCATCTCTGCATAAAAACATATAATGTAGTTCAAACAATAATCAGATATTCTTTTCAACACATTTATCACACAATGACAAATTTATCTAACATATCAAAGCATGTAGGATGATTTAAAAAATAGCATCAAACAGCCATCTTCCATCCTGTTCTGCTGCTAGAAGTAAAATTGTGTAATAATATTATGATCACAGTTATATTAGTTGCAGTGCAAACCATAAAATAATCTTGACATAAATACAGTTTCCCCTTACTTACCTTGTTTCCAAAACCTGAATGGGAGTCTCCCCAAATTCACTTCTGAGACCTTCCCCAAAGTCATCATCTCTGCATAAAAACATATAATGTAGTTCAAACAATAATCAGATATTCTTTTCAACACATTTATCACACAATGACAAATTTATCTAACATATCAAAGCATGTAGGATGATTTAAAAAATAGCATCAAACAGCCATCTTCCATCCTGTTCTGCTGCTAGAAGTAAAATTTGAACTTTTTATGCTCTCCTTTCATCCTGCTTCACTGCATGCTCATGTCCGCAGCAAACTCGTCCACCCCACCGCAAGTTTTACAGATTTTATTCCAAAAATTAATAATTTTTGAGGCCCTTTATACAGGTAAACGTCCAAAGAGGTTGAGATGTATGCATCAACAACATATATTGTGTAGTACAACTAACAGACTTTTAGATTATGAACACCAAATGATCTGCAGACAATATGCTAATTGCTAGTTGTGATCATGCCTCTCTTACACAGACAGCGCAGTTACAGTACTTTCAACATATCTGCACGCTGATCCACAATACAATAAGTTAGGATAACTAAATGTACGTATCAAAACAATACTGAGGTTGAATGAGTTAGCTGCTGCCATTAGCATCACGTCAGCTGTAGGCCGGAAAACGGTTTTAGCCTGTTGTAGATAATATCATGGCATTTGCGCTATCACATGAGTCAAGCAAAGACACTTACTTTTCAAGCAGGAAAGTTGCTAACTCTGCATCGCTTTGCAATCCTCTGAGCACTCGAGGCTCTCGCCACCTCCGCCATCTTGAAACAGCTACTGTTTGAGACGGGAGCGTGCCCACTGCCCGGCTGCTGCGCGCTGCCGCTGGGAGAGGCGGGGGGAGGGCGGGGGAAGCTCGTTCATGAAAATAACTCTGTTTTTATTGGCTGGTCAAAAACGGCCCGCTCTGGTTTTTATAAATGCTATTTTAACCACCGGGAGACGCCAGAGGAATATAGTATTTCTCAAAGATTACCTGTTTAACATCACTCTGACAAAAAATAGTGACTGAGAGAAGAAATATGTTTATAAAAAAAGCTACATACTGCAACTTTAAAGAGACGTAGCCCTCTGCCCGATTTTACGTCACAGATGTTGCATTCGCGTGTAATCGGATTTCCCATGAATAAACACGGCGCAAAGTTTAAAATCACTTTAAAAGCAAAATTAAATTGATTGATCATTTTGTTTGCAAAGACGAACATATTTAAATGATAAAATATATATATTTTGAGCAATTTTATGCATAGTAAAAAAATCATGTCAGCCACACTTTAAAGTTTTACTCTTTGTACTTGTTCCAATATCCACATATTTGCCAATGGAATGACATAAAAACTGCTAAAACTAGTCGGGTTTTTTTTTGTATAACAACCAATTCAGTTTTGGTCAAAGCTTGAAAGAGCCGCTGCAGAGGGACCAAAGAGTCGCATGTGGCTCCAGAGCCGCAGGTTGCAGACCCTTGATCTAGAGTGAGGTGCCTAGGAGGGACCCTAATCAGATGCCTGAACCATCTTGGATAACCTCTCTCCAAGAGGAGAAGTAGAGGCATTTTTCAAATCTCCCCCCAGATGGCAGGGCTCCTCATTTTAGCTCTAAGGTTGAGCCCAGCCATCCTGTTTCAGTCGCTTGTATCGAGACTCTCATTCTTTCAGTCATGGTCTACACCTCATGACTGTGGTGGTGTAGACCGACCAGTAAACCAGGAGCTTAGTTTCTCAGCTCAGATCCTTCTTCACCACAACAGAATGAAGTATTACTGCAAGCCTTGATTCATCAACCCATGGCCCACTACATCCTACCAAAAGCCTTAAACAAGACTCAAAAATACTTTAACACATTCCATCTTTTTCAGGTTAAAAACTAAAAAAGTGTGGATAAACTCAAGCTGTAAATATGCAGCTGAAGATCTATACAAACTCACTGGTAGGCCGGGGCTACCAGGAGGTCCTGGTGGGCCCTGTAATCCTCCAAAATGTGGGTCATAATATCCAGCACCAGGCTCTCCCTTTTCTCCCTGGACACCAGGGTCTCCATGTTCTCCTTTCAGTTCATTCTGTTGGGAAACATTAAAAATCATGATGGACTATATGCTTACATTTGTTTAGAATATCAAGAAAAGTGACCCACTACTAATGTAGATGCAAGTTAGTTCACCTTAAGCGCATAAATATCAAAGTTTGTGGCCGTTCCTGAAAAGTAAAATAAAATAATTTAATATCATTACCCTTTCAGTTTAGAAGACGTATAGTACTGTGAGTAAATAATAAATCCGGACATGTTATTTATTTAAACTGTAAATCTTACCAGGGATCCCAGGAAGTCCACGTTCTCCTTTGTCCCCTTTAATTGCTACAACAAAAGTTTAACAAAAATAAGTAAAAGTGTCATATTTGTGAGGAGAATTACACCATATGGCTGTTATGTTTATTGACTGATCTCAGTAACATTGCTGCAACACTGCTGTGCTGTGTTCAGGTGCTGTGATGATAAATGTCCCACTTTGAAACATTTGTCTCCATACCTTGATAATTCCTTGAAGCTTCATCATATCGCTATTAACAAGAAGACAAAAGTGACAAATTTCAGGAAAGGGATCATAAATTTCATGATAAAACTTTGAATTAAATAAGTAAAACATAAAATTTGAATGAAACACATTCACAAACAAAACATTTGATTAAACATGAAATTTGGAATGTACTCACATTGAAGCGATCTAAAGGAATGGATGGTCCAGGGGGTCCAGGTGGCCCTGGTGGTCCAGGGACTCCCTAATAGAAAGACAGCTATTTACCTTTGGTGTGTGGATTCAGAGTGACTGCCAGTTTAGGGTAATATTTACAATTTTTAAAAAAATCCAGTTTTTTAAATAATTTATAGAGCTGTTGACAATTATTCTTGGACAAATATAATTTTGGTTGGGTTTAAAGTACAAATTTCATAGCTAATAATTATGAATACGTTTTCCACACTTAAGGATTTGCAACTGCCTAAATGTGACTGTAAGCAGAAACTGAGTTTTAACAAAGAGAGAAAGAAAATAAAGAAAAATATATATACACCAGTATATATACGGTACTTCATAATCCTCAGGTTATAATCCCAGCTGTATTGTAGCAATTAAATTTGATGGCAGTGGGAATATCATGATTTTGACCAAATATGCTTAATCTGAGCCAGAATGATTCCTTTATTTGTAATATTTGTCAACCCATCCATCCATCCTCTTCACCCACATCTTCCTTTGCAGGTCACAGGGGTCACTGGTGTCCATATCCAACAGTCACTGTGCAAGAGGCTGTGGACACCCTGGACAGGTCTCCAGTCCATCACAATGACACATAGAGACAAACGAGACAACCATTCACTCTCTCACTCACACCTAAGGACAATTTAGAGTTACCAGTCAGTCTAACATGCATGTTTTTGGTCTGTGGGAGGAAACTGGAGTACCCCGGGAAAACCTACGCATGCATGGAGAGAACAACTGAGCCACCGTGCAGTCTATTTTTAATATTATGAATTATATTATTAATTTTAAAATGCAAACAATTCAATGAACATATTGTGGAAGGACCTAACGTTATGCAGAATATGGACTGGAGAAAAACTAAATGTGTTTATTTAGCTGCCGAGCTTTGGTCCCACCATTTTTAGTGAGAAAATGTCTGTATTTTGACTGGAAATAAATGTAACTTTTCCAGCGATCACACTGTGTTAAATAAAACAGTCAGGAACGTTTTTGTTCAATTTCACTGCCGATCAACAATTTTTCTACCAAAATGTGAAAAGGGTTGTTTGAGGCTTACACAGATAAACCTCAACCATACGCTCACTTATACAACTTACTGGATGACCATAACCTGCGCCTCCTCCTGGCTCTCCTTTGTCACCCTTGTATCCGTTCACACCTGGACGACCCTGAGGGATGAAAGTCATGGATCAGCTTTTTTCTCTGCACTTAAAAAAGTACTTAAAAATTAACATCTTCAAGACCCAGCATCCCTTGAAGGAATCAATATCTCCTGTTATCAATCAATCAATCAAAACTTTATTTCAGACACAAAAAGGTCCATAAAAATACACATAAAGATCCATAAAAAACAAATAAAATAAAGTAATAAAAGACAAATAATTCACTGAGTCACAAATAAATGATGGTGCCAATGATTCCACAATCTTGAAGAAAATCTAACTGCACTAAAAGCAGGATTTACTAGATTTGCAATTATATTATTGCATGACACAGACAATCTACACATGCATTTATACGATTCCTGAGCACAGCAGCACAGGTGGGAACAGCATTATGTACAAACATATGGCTAGCACTGTTAGCCATATGTTAACTGTTACTTAAGTCACAATTTAAAGTGAAGATTAACTTTTGCAACTTATTTTTCTCACAAAAGTCATAGCTGTGGTAACCATCGTCAATCACATATACTTCAAAAGTTAGCAAGTTGCAGAGACAACAAATACTTACTCAAGAGTTTCAGTGAAACCAGTTCTGTGATTTACGAGATGTGTTGCTAACTTCCAGACAAAGGCAGCTGAATGTGGATTAATGGTGAGGAAAAGGTACAAAGTAATAATGTAGTAATAATAGAGTAATCATGTAGAACAGGACAGGAAAACACACAATACATGACAGAGTGGCAACACTTACAGGTCTTCCAGGCATTCCAAATTCACCCTTTCTCCCAGAAGGCCCATGTGGACCCTATAATGAAAAATAATACAACATAAACCTGTGACAGAAGATATTTACCAGTATTTTACTTTAAAACATTTTAAATATATACTGTATACACTTACTGTAGGTCCAACAGGCCCAGGAGGTCCTCTGTCTCCCTACATGTAAAAATCAGAGTTAGTTCCAACCAGGGCTTAATTTGAGCTGGATCCTGCCGAAACATGATCCGGGAACTCTTATTTTGACAGGGTTTATTATTACCAATAATAAAGTTATAAACAAATGTGACTGCCTTGAACGAATAAAACCTATATTGGACATGTATTCTGAAAATAGTTACACAAACACTAATTTTAAACACAATAGCCACTTACGAGCTTCTTAATGTCACATACAAGCTGCCGCTTCAAGTAAGCATTTCCGCTTCTACCAGTAAAAAAAAAAAATCACTGTCCCTAAAAGTTCAGTCATGGGCGATTGAAGTAAAAACACAAAAATATAATTAAACAGCGCAACAAAATTGCATTTCAGTTTGACTGTGTAAGTGAACCATTAATAAAATTGTGATTATTTATTAAAAATACGAGAGAAATGTTTGATGGGTGACCACGTGACGTGCATCATGTATCAAAACAACGGCGCCAATTTATCAAAATAACAGCGATCAAAATGCCGAAAAGACAGTCCAATTTACTTTCATTACAAAAAAGTATTCTCACTGTACAACTAAACAACCAAGAATTGAAGTACATGAAGGCAGTGGCAATGGAAATGGTATTTCGATGCGGAGAAGTGGGGGGTGGTTAGGATGCTCGAGAGTAGAGCATGCTCTATTCACACAAGGGGAGCTGTTGGTCATGCTGCAGTAGTTACTGAATCAAGTCTTTACTTATGTAAGTAAACATAGATGTTTAACAACCTGCATTCCGGCATTGTTTGGTTTGCAAATGAAGCACTGGTTTCAAGTAAAAAAGAATATAAGAGGAAGAAGAAGTTGATGGGGTTAAACTATAAACTAACCTTCGGGCCAGTTAGTCCTCCCAGATAAAAAGGATTCCCATCAGGTCCAATTATAAAACCTGGCTCCCCTTTTTCACCCTGAAAACACAAGAGCAGCCCTGAGACTCGGAGCGTCGGCATGATGATGAACTGCTTTGAATTTGTCGGAACAAAAGAGCTAGATGCTACCTTCAGTGCATAACCTGGTGGACCAGGGTCCCCTCTGTCACCTTTTGGTCCAGCAGGACCCTGTAAAATACATGTAGGAAGTTTAGGAACAAAAAAGGTCAACACGGACGGAGAGGAACTCTTTCACCCACAGATTAATTCAGACCATAATAATCCTCGTTAATCTCTGTCTGTGCTGCTCGGTTTGAGAACTGCTGGCTGAACCATTTGTTTCAATACTGAGCCTTGAAATTACATTTCTACAATAAATAATGTCCAATGTTCAGCAAACAGAGTCCAAAAATATTTTTATTTGGGGGGGATTTCTTAAATATATATAAAATACTAAAAGCCAAACAAATGGTTGTCATTCACACTTACATTTGATTACATAATGGTTTTGTTTGTTTTAGATCCAATAAAAGTTTGAGTTGCACTGAAACTGTTGCTCTGAATGTTTCTTAAGGACCATGAAATCAGTGAGTTGAGTTTAAATCATAAAAAAACACTATCAATTTAAATATCAACTATATATACAAATGTTATTAATATTTCACTCAGAAGATCTCCCAGAGATTTTTAAAGTCATAATAAAGTTTACATTTATTCAATCTTGGACACAGAATGTATTAATATTGAAGGTGGATGTTTTATTCTTTACATCTAAACTAATGGATGATTTATGGTGTCAATTTAGAACAGTTAATTTGTGATTATTTAAATGTAATTGCATTATAATTTGAATCAATTGATCAAGACTTTTTTTCAATTTATCTATTTGAACTAAATTCATTCATTCATTCATTCAACCTTTATTTATACAGGCTAGCCATTTTGATTGTATAAGTTATCTTCATTGTAAAATAGCTTGAAGGGGATTTAGCAGAGACCGAGTTCCACACAAAATCATCTCGTATTTGATTCTTTTGTGTTCAGAAAATAAAATACTCAATGGTTTATACAAGTGAATGAAACTTACAGGAAATCCAGCTCTGCCGGGTAAACCAGCCCCGCCCTGAGTGGGAAAAATATACTGTATTAGTTAAACATTCACCACACTTATGTGTTTAAACGTTGCAATGAAGACCCAAATCTACACAACTTCATCAGCTCTGACAAAAAAATACAAGACAAATGAAAGGCCCAGATTCTTTGTGCGGGGGATGGGGGAGGGAGTAGTTTCTTTAATTGACAAAAACTATGAACTATGCAGACCTATGTATTTTTTATTTTTTTTAACTGTGGAAAATTTTATTAAGTATAGAAATGCTGCTGATCTTATACTGCTGATTTATTTCATGCTGCTGTCTTCATTCGTACTCATCGGCTCACATCAGCCCCTTTCATAAGTCAAATCTGCGCAATTGCCGCACAGACCAGTCTGGCTTTAATCTTTCCCGTGTCATTCATAAGACCACAGTTGAAGGCGGGCAGGTCCCGCTCACATAAACATTTTCATAAGTGAACCCGTAGCGCGGATCCAAAAGAGGCGTGGAGCAGAACACAACTGGACCGCAACGTATTTATTGTGAGACAGACGTCAGACGTTTACAAGTTGTCGTTTCGTGTCATTTTTAATATTTCCTCACATCTACAGCTGCACTGATCAGCGCGCGCACACACACACAATGCTCCTCCGCTGTTCAGAGAGAGAGAGAAAAAAAGAGCCAAACTAACTTTTACAAGTTGCTGTTTCGTGTCATTTTTAATATTCCCTTGTTAATAAATCTGCTTGTTGATTAATCCTGCGGTCGCTCACTGTTGTCATCATCATATTCTGAGCGTGGATCCGCGGGTTGCATTCACAAGTGGGTCTGCCCGGCTCGGATCCGGCCCTGACACTACCTCTGCTCGCGGATCAGGGGCGCATCAGAGGCGAGTAAAATTAACTCGCCTATGCGCCTTCGTGTTTTTTCTGAATGCTCGTTGGAGGACCGAACACGCATCAGGCCCGGACTGAGCTGTCTTATGAAATTGGCTACAGACTCGTGTTCGTGCTGCTGTTGTTCGGTGTATTATTTTTGTACTACTTGTGCTTAGAGTGTTCCTACAATTGTAGTTTAGCGTATTTCTTAGTTCATATCTTAGATCTTATTACTGTTTTTATTTACGACCCTGTGTACACAATTTCGTTCCACCTCATATACCGTACCACATGTGGTGCGAACGACAAATAAAGAAACCTTAACCTTAAATGAAGCTTAAAGTTAAAGTAAGTATGTTTTACTCCTTGTACTAGTTCCAGTATTCACATATTTGCAAAAGAAATGACAAGAAAACTGCTAAAACTTGTCCTTTTTTTGTTGTTTTATAACAACCAATAAAATTCAGTTTTATCTTAGTTTTAGTCAAAGCTTGAACGAACCGCTGCGGAGGGACCAAAGAGCCACATGTGGCTCCAGAGCCGCACGTTGCAGACCCCTGGACTAAAGGCTTAGACAGTCTTTGAGCAAGTATTGTTTTTTGGGAAATGTCAATTTCATCGGTGACATCAGTAAAAGTGAAGACGTACCTGGGGTCCGGCGCCGCCAGCAAAGTTGTCAAACTGTAGAGATTGGAGTTAAAGTAAGACATAAGAGAGAATCCATTATTAGTGTTTGAATTCAGAACAGAAGTTGTTTTCTTGTAACTATTTGTTCCTCACATTGTCAGATGACTGGTAGATGATTTGTCCTGGTGGTCCGGGGGGACCAGGTAGACCTGGTGATCCGGTGCCATCTTGACCTGACTCACCCTAACACCACAAACAAGCAAACTTGTAAATGGTAAATGGAGCTTATTTATATAGCACTTTCCAGCCCCCTATGAGGGGCCCCAAAGCGCTTTACAATACCAACCATCCACCCATTCATACACACATTCATACACCGGTAGCGGCAGACTGCCATGCAAGGCGCCATCCAGTCCTACCGGGAGGAAGGACTCGAGGTTAAGTGTCTTGCCCAGGGACACATCGACACACAGTGTGGGGAACCGGGATTCGAACCTCCAACCTTCCGATCGGGGGACGACTGCCATTACCACTATGCCACGGCCGCATGTATGCAGGATTGATATAACACTAACAATGTCTTTGTAGTAATAGTGCTGATGTAATTTATCCAGGATCACAAATGATAAATACCCTCTCTCCTTTGTCCCCTCTGTCCCCCTTTTGGCCCTGAAAGAACAAAATCAGACATTTACTTTAAAAAAAGTCACAAGCTCTCCCTTACAAAGAAAAGCAGGATTTTGAACTGAAACTTCTAGACAAGAAGCACTGCTGTTCCTCTATCATAAACCTTGTGGCACATGTCAATACATTTTATTTCTTCCGAAGAGTCACAAAGAAAGAGCATTACAAGCACTACTGTAAATGAAATATTTAGCAGTGTCTTGTTCAGATCTAGAGTCCTTCTTACCGGAGGTCCTGGGAAGCCATCCAGGCCTTGTAGCCCATCTTTTCCAGAAGGACCCTGGTCGCCCTTTGGACCTTCTGTGCCAGGCAAACCAGGCTGACCCTGCAAAAGGAAATTCAGATTAGCTAGAAGAAACACACACAGGGAAAAAATGAAAGGCAACATCATATGCACACCACAAATAAGGGTTTCCAATACGCACCAGAGGGCTTAGCTGTCTGAAAAGTACCCCGTGTGGTACTTCAAGGTCCTAATTGCTGTGGAACGCTGTTTAATATTAGAGGCGTCACCGCTGACAACTAAGGGTACATGTCAGGGGAATTGAGGTAAAGGTCATGGATGTTACCACTTACTAATGTTAAATTAATGTAGAACCATATGCGTGTTAGAGTTGTTCTGTCTGAACAGAGAGGAGCTTGCACCTGATAAACTCCAAGGCCTCTAAGCTGGAAAGCAGAGACTGATTTGACCACACCTCTGTCTGATAAGCATTATAAAAAGACGCTTAGTTATACTGTCTGCAGGCAGACCTCGCAACCGGAGCTTTGACGTAACATCCGTCCGTGTATTCTGCCCCCTTGCAAGTAAAAACTGGGTTGAAAGATCTTCTCGTAACCTCGGCGTGGCTTATTTTATTAATGAGATGATCAAAGTCAAAAAAAGTCAAAGTCAACTTTATTGTCAGATCTGCAATATGTACTGTACAGGACATACACAGGACCGAAATTGCGTTTCTCTCAGTCCCTCGGTGCAACAGTAAACATCTAAACATTGAAACACTGAAACATATAATAATAGACATAAGCATAAAATAGTAAAACTAACACTGTCCTGAGTTTTTTGCATAGTGGTATAAGAGTATGAAAATTTACACCAACTCTAAAACTAAAACATTAAACATTTAATGAACATAATACTGTCCTGAGTTTTTGCATACTAGTATAAAAAAGAGTATAAAAAGTATAACTAAAATAAACTAAAGGTTTCTAGCATTGACATTTGCAAAGTGGCAAAGCAGCGTATGAGTTAATGTACACAGTATATGTATGAGGTAGTAGTTGATGTTGTTATAGAGGCAAAAAGTGGCATATGCAGTAAGGCACATTGGGCATCCCTAAGTAAGACCGTTCAGAGCACACTGTATATGTATCAGCAGTGGTGTAGATATTAGAGTAGTGTAAATGTAAACAGTAGTAATTACATGTAAGCAGTAGTAAAAAAAGTAAACAGTATTAATAAATGTAAACAGAGAATGTAAACAGTATTATGATTATAGGCAGTGATGTAATACAAACATTAGTGCAAGTATGAGAAGTAGTGCAAACTGTATGAGCACATGACCGAGAGTTTAGTGAATAACCCGTTTGATGACACAGAGTCCAGTGTTAAAATCTTTGTGTTGTGGTAATGTGTGAGAAAGTTTTAGTGTTAAGGCAGTTCAAATGGGAGGGGGGGCAGAGCAGGCAGAGTGTTTAGCATCCTGACTGCCTGATGAACAGAGCTGTCTCT
>JBBPBX010073328.1:0-17850 GCA_038048925.1 Garcialebias charrua | reverse complement strand
GCATTCTGTCCCGCACAGGCAGGAAGGAGAACCAGGAAGCTTCCAATTTGGCCGTGCCCATGACCATGTGTCTTTTTCCTGTGCCATTCCCACTCACCCCATCTCTAAGACCACAAGTCAGTTCCATCAACCCTACAGTTACTCGCTCCCTCCTTTACAGCGTTCTGCGCGATGCCCCGTCAGACCGCGGGGGGCAGGGGCAGCAGAGTCGGGACGCTCAGATCTCAGAGTACCCCTCTCTGGACTATCAGGGCCTCTATGTGACCCTCGTGACCCTGCTTGACCTGGTGCCCCTGCTGCAGCACGGTCAGCATGGTGAGTCAAGGCCCAGTGCACCACTGTTTGTCATCATCATCTTCGAGCCGCCTGGCCTGCATGAAGCCACTGCTGCTTTTTGGCCTCTTTTGTAACTGGAGAAGGAAGTCCTGCTGAGGATCTTGAGGGATGCATGGGGTGATGGGGAGCACGCTGGAGACCGTCAACTTTCATAAGCCATTGGATACACCTGACATAGATAGGCCTTATCTTCTGTGTATCATAGCAGACTGCATGTTTGTTATGCATTTTGGGGAAAAATGCTCTAATGTTGTCATGTGTCAAAAACAAATGTAATTTTTTAAATTTATTTAATTAACACATCTGAGAATGACATAGTGTATATTCACTCTGTTTTGCACTGCTCCAAAGCTGCCTCATAATCAGTAATTCTCATAAACATTTGTTTGTTGAAAAAAAATATATATAAAACCCATCTTTTTAACTAGATATTCATTTATTTATTTTTCTGGAAGTAATCATTTTAGAAGCTTTTAAAGAAAAACTCTAAACAATAGTTCAATTATTTTCTTTGTTTCCAGCTGCTAAACTATGAAGTTAATTTCATGTAACTGTCACTTGTGGCTGCGTACAGTATGTGCATACTGTATGCACAGCTGATTGAATGTGTGTTTGTATATCTTTCTTTGTCTTTTTTTTCTTTTCTCTTTTCCTTTCTCATCAGATCTGGGACAGTCTATATTTTACACAACAACATGCCTCCTGCCCTTTCTCAGTGATGACATCCTCAGCACTTTGCCCTATACAATGATCTCCACTTTAGCCACATTTCCTCCTTTCCTTCACAAAGACATCATTGAGTACCTGAGCACGTCTTTTCTCCCCATGGCTATATGTGAGTATGACCTAATGTGACAAACCTTTATGGTGGTAAAAAGCCTGAGTACAAAACAGCCAAGGCACAATATTGGATTGATTAAAGGTACTCATTATGTGATGAAAACTTGTCCCCAAATAGTTTTTATAGTAAGAAACAAATCTGCACAATTTATTTTCTCATAACAATGGTTAATGTGTCCTTAAAATAAAAATTACAAACTATCATGTGTGTTTGTTTACCTATGAAACAACCAAAGCGACTAACGTCAATTCAACCTTTATATATACAGGTTCGTCTCATTGAGCTTCGAGGACTCATTTAAAAGCGAGACCATTGGTTACGTATTGTAACCCCACATTCTATGAGTGTAAGTGTAGCTCTTTAAAAAGTTTTCGCTTTATTGGGTTTACCCACTCTTCGCGCCAAAACACTGAAAACTTCTAGTCCACGCCCACCTGCCGTGGGCCCCACCCAGTCCTATTATAAAACCGCCTCTGGACCGGTGGTCGGCTCCCAAAAGGCATAATCTTTTCTTCAGCCAATTGAGAGCCAGTGAGGCCCAGTTTTTAAAGGGCTATGCTTACACTCATAGAATCCAGGGTTACAATACACAACCAACGTTCTATTTCGTGTAAGCTTCGCCCTTTAAAAAGCTTTCGCTTTATTGGTTTTAAAGGGCGGAGCAGGATATGGTCCGTGCCTCACTGGGTCTGACCGAGGACCATAACAACACTCTGACATCCACCTAAACCTCATTCAAGCGTAATTACGCACCATTGATCTATGCAACTGGTGTGTACTGTATTGCAGGCGTGCAAACCTCTGTGCCTGATCTTAGCTGAATGAATGTTTATTTATATCAGGCAAAGGAAAACATTTCCAATGAAGGAGAAATGATTTTTCTTGTTTGAAGGAATATTTATACAAAAACAAAGTCCATCAAATAAAGACAGAGACAAGGCTGTGTTGTTTGTCAATAATTGTTTTATTGTTGTTTTTCCTTCTTATTTTGATTTGATTTTAATTCTTATTTTACAGTTGTTTGACTGAAAAATAATAATCACTCTGCCACAACTCTGAGAACTGAATGTGTCAGTGAAGAGCTAGAGACATCTCATAAATAAAAATGGTTGAAGGGGGTCGGTGACGACCACAAAGCCGCAGAGCAGATGACTCTGTGCAGAGCTGTGGAGGTTGAAATCCCTCTGGTGGAATGAGCTCTGAGTCCTTCAGGAGGTTGAAGGCCAGAAGAATTGTAGGCATGTGAAATAGATTCACATAACCAATGTGACAAATGTTGGGAAGATAAGGGCTGACCCTATGATTGTTCCCTGAAGTGCACAGATAACTGATCAGATTTACACACCGCAACTGTGCGTGCCACATAGCACTTGAGCGCTCGAACTGGGCAGAGCAGGTGCAAATGTTCCTCCTCTGCATTTTTGTGGGGAGGAGGAAAGAACCCGTCCCGCGTAATGACTCTGGACCTGAATGAACTTGTTATGCATACAGGTATAAAAGCAGGATTTGGCCGAAGTTCAGCTGAACTTCCATCTCATTGAATTTTGAGACAAGAAGGAGTGACGGACAGACCTGACAGGTCACTCACTCTTTTAGCTGACGTCAGAGCTAACAACAAGGCTGTTTTATATGACAAATACTTCAAAGGTATCTGACTCAAAGGCTCAAACGGATCTTTAGTCATTGCACTGAGGACGCATGCCAGGTCCCATTGCGGTATCAGAGGGCGTGCTATTTGTCTAAGCTAACGCGCGCCTTTCAGATCCGTTTTGTTAAAGGGTGATTGAAAACTGTTCTATCATTGAACCCTTCATGACAGGAGGAGATCGCTGCAGCATGGCGTCTCTGGAGAGTCTCTAGGCGTCTCCAGCCTCTGATCTTTAGTCATTGCACTGAGGACGCATGCCAGGTCCCATTGCGGTGTCAGAGGGCGTGCTATTTGTCTAAGCCAACGTACGCCTTTCAGAAACCGTTTTGTTAAAGGGTGATTGAAAACTGTTCTATCATTGAACCCTTCATGACAGGAGGAGATCGCTGCAGCATGAGTTTTAATTGTGCTGAAAGCTAAATTTCTGTCCAACAGCAGCTGCAGGTAGGATAAAATGCAGCCTAGAGAACAAGAAATTGGATCCACCTGTTTTTCTAAACACCATTGCTGAAAAGCAGCCCATTTAGAAGTGTAAACAGCTGTGGTGGAATTTGTGCGTGCTCCCTGGATGGTGCATATTACATCTTTAGAAAAACCAAATTTTTGTAAGCATTCTCGTTCAGCGACCAGACCCACAGGTGCTGACTTATTACAGGAAAACTCCTGATTGCTCCCCCAGCCTGCAGAAGCGCATTGTCTCTCCATGGTAGCTTCCATGATTGACTCATCAGCTGTTGCAGCACTGGAAACAACGATGCGTTCGTGCGTTCCGGAGCGATCAGAATCATCAACAATTTTTCCTCTCTCACCCTCTCCAAAAGAGCTGGTAACAGAGGGACTGGGAGGAAGGCATAAATTAGTGTTTTGGGCCACAGTTTTTGCGCAAGCGTGTCCACTTCTAATGGGGGAGTGTCCGAGGGGTTTAAAGAGAAGAACAGAGGACACTGAGAGTTCTCTCGAGTGGCCATCACGTCCACTTCCGCTCTCTCGAACCTGATCCAGATTTGTGAGATCAGGTCCGGGTGGAGAGTCCAATCTCTGTCCAGATGGCCTCCTCTCGACATAATATGTGCTCTTCTGTTTAGAATGCCTGGTATATAAACAGCTTTTATCTATTTCAAATGTGTGCGCGTCCAACAGAGCAGTTCCCTGGCTGTGTTCTACAGCTGGTCTGAGCACACACCCCCTTGGCGATTTATGTATGCTACTGTGGTTCTGTTGTATGTCTGGACCATTAAGTGATGGTCCTGGACCAGTGGGGCAAAGTGTCTGAGGACTTTGTGTACCATGAGTTCCAGTACGTTTATGTGGAGGGACGTGCCGGTCGGCCACACCTCTCCTACTGTTTGTGACAGGCAGGTCCCTCCCCAGCCAGAGAGGGACGCGCCTGTGAACACTGACGTGAATGACGTCACTTTGCCCAGGGGAACTCCTTCTGATAAGATCAAGGGATTCCCCCAGTGTATCAGGTCCGCCCTCACAGACGGTGGGACTGTGATCAGGCGCCGTTTGTGATGTACCGGGTCGATTTTCAATCGATTGAACCATCTTTGCAGGTGACGCATATGTAATAAACCCAGTGGGACTACCACGTGTGCTGCAGCCATCATTCCTAATAATTTCATTATTGTTAATGCTGTCACTGTCCTGTGGGGCTAAACAAGCCGAAGCAATGATGTTGGAGATTCCTTTCTCTGTTCTGACAGAATAGCTGACATGCTCATTGAGTTTAAATTTACACCCAGAAATGTGATTTGTTGGGACGGAGTTACCGAACTCTTTTCCCAGTTTATGGTGAAACCCAGATGAGACAGATGTTTCACCAGAACAGCTGTTTGTGTCGCTGCTTCCTCTCTGGATTGGGATAACAGCAGGAGATAGTCCAGATAAAACAAGATTATCATGCCTTTCATTCGTAGCGGATGAAATGCAGCTTCCATGCACTTTGAAAAGGTGCATGGAGCAAGGGCGTAACCGAAGGGAAGGCGGTTGAACTGATAACAGGCCCCCTGAAATGAGAAGCGGAGGAACTTCCTATGCTTGTTTATTATCGGGATGTGGAAACAAAGCATCCTTCAGGTCTATTGACACAAACCACTCCCCTTGCGTCACGTATTTGAGAGCATGTTTTACCGTGAGCATATGAAAGGGGCGTTCCATGATGAATTTGTTGAAGGCTGACAAATCTAGGATCGGTCTGAGCTCCCCTGATTTCTTTGGAAGCAGGAAATACCGGGAGTAAAACCCAGCTTTCTCCTCTCCGAGGGGACTCTGGAGATTACGTCTTTCTCTAAGAGGGCTTTCAACTCTGACTGGAGGGTTACACCCTGTTTTGGAGATGTTAACTTTGTCTCTAACACTCCATTGAATTTTGGTGTTTTTTTGCAAACTGTAGAGTGTAACCTTTGTGAATTAAATGGTACAGCCACCTGTTTAAAACGCAAGACTGCTGCCTTGCTGCGTTGCACCTCGAGAGTGGAAGCGCCTGAATGTTTTGACTCGTGAGTGAAAATAGATGAGCCTCTACCGCCGCAAAGTGGACAGTGTCCGCATTGACCCATGGGGGGCTCGCCTGGAAAGGGGCGTTTATCAGTTTTTGCATCACGGTTCTTACAGTGTTCCCTGACTACGCCCGGTTGTGAAGATGAACCGGAGCTAACAGGCGAACAAAACAAACGTCTCTTTCGTGGCGGTTCACTGTTTGCACTCGTTTCAGTCTGATTGACAGGAGGGAGTGATGAGAAACCCCTGCTTAAAGCTGCCACTTTAAAAGCAGGTTCATGAGTTTTAGCTGAGTGTGTGAAAACAGAAAAAC
Organism: Garcialebias charrua; assembly: GCA_038048925.1. Lineage (NCBI taxonomy): Eukaryota > Metazoa > Chordata > Actinopteri > Cyprinodontiformes > Rivulidae > Garcialebias > Garcialebias charrua. Next base: position 12,210 of record JBBPBX010073328.1, on the reverse strand, counting down.
CTCTGTGTCGTTTGTACGGCTTGCCACGCTGTTTATCCTGACAGCTGTCAGTGCGCACCTCCTCCGATATGCGGGGAGGTGGGGCTGCAGGGTTCATGCAAAGTTTGCTGCGAACAGGTGAGGCACAGCTTTCTGTTTGTATAATGTTACAACTTCTGCTCACCTTTGAAAAGTTGTTTCATGTCAACTTTCTTATTCATTTTAGGAGATGTGTTTACAAAAGCCGGGAGAGATGAATTCAGCATGTCTGAATGAAAAACTCCGCTTCCTGAGATAGTTTCTTTATTTTTCTCACCAACAACACTGCTCATTTTATAAAACACACCCCTAGCAAACCGTCATTTTTTAAAATGTCTTTTCCTCGTGTCCTGAGTCTGGCTCGGCCATGAGGACTGCTGCCGGCCTCTGCCTCGGAAGGTGCCGGGTCTCTGGAACGCCTGGGACGAATGTCCTCTGGTTGAGGCTGGGGGAGGAGGCATGACAAACGTTGCAGCGGTTGATGTGCGTCTCTGCTGCTGACGGTAAGATCTACCTTGATCCCGCCAGCAGACAGGTCCCCGGGCAGCACGGGGGTCTGGTCAAGGGGGGGACGACATGCTTACGCACCTGATCCAGGGCCTCTGAGGAAGACTGCAGTTGGTCAAAAACTGACTGGAAATGAGGGTCGAAAAGTCTTTGAGGAGACGCATGGCCCTCGAGGAGTTCTTTTTTCACGTCCTTCAGGATTGCTGGAGACAATTTTAGCCACATCTGTCTCTGCAGCAACGTTGCCCAGGACGAGATGCGTGTGGAGCACGTGGCGAGCATTGCACAGAGGTTTGCGATCGTGTCCGCTGCTGAGCAGATCTTGTCCTCTTTTGACTCCTCCGCAATGCTGAGGGCTAGCAACACAATGTTGTTCGTTGTAGACCCCATCTGGGATGAACATTGATGGATTTTGTCCGTCAGTTTAGCAGTGAGCTAGTAACTGGCGGCTGGCGGAGAGATACGTCTGCCAACTTGCTTCGCCGTTCTCACTCGGAAGACCGCCGACAAGCTAGGTTCCAGGGGAGGGACAGTGGGGAAAAACTGGTCCGTGAGCCCCTGAACTTTGGTGATGGGCATGTATGATGATACAGGAGCCCTCAGCTTCAGGGGTTCGCTGGCTGCGCCTTGAAGCAGGGCGGACATGGCTGGGACACAAGGCCAGACTGGGTCCGGTTGCCCGCTATGCTGGGTGGCAAATCTTCCCGCCAACAGAGACAACGTGACCTGAGTCACTCCTTCAGGGACCTCCAAAATGCAGACCCTCGCAGACCCCCCGATGATATCGGGGAGGACATGGAGCAGAGTGGTGTAAGCCCTGAGTGCTCGGGGCAGCCCTTGAAGGTGGTGTCGGCTCCACGACTCCTGGAGAAGATGCACGGCTGCTCATCGACCCGGCTTCGGAGCGTGGGGGCGACGTTGGGTCCAGACCTCCGGACAGGCAGGCTGGACTGCGGGCACTAGTTGTTTCGGGTCCCTCGTTGGAAGACAGGGTTGGCTCTGCACCTTCCAAAGGACTGGTTGGAGCGCAACTGCTAGCTCTCTCAGCCCCAAAGAAAAAAGACAAAGCCGTCTCCGAACCTCCAAAAAGAGAGGTCGGGTCACGACTGCTAGCGGGCTCCGTGGAGGGGAACGTGTTCGCGACCAGCTCGTCAAAAAGATCCTCGAACGACACGTCCCCTCTCGGCTGACACTCAGCCTCCGCGGAGGGAAAGAGCTCCAACCGGCGCTGTTTCTCCTCAGCCGTCAAATAGGAACAAGTTGGGCAGGAGAAATGCGAGTCCAAAGCTTGTCGCACGTGGACCGCTCCTAGACAGCCTTCAAAAATGACGTGCGGGTCCGACGATAGGATGTAGCCCGTGTCGCACGGGGGGCAAAGCTTGATTGCCTTCTTAGTCGAAGTCATGTTTCAGAAGTTCGCTTATGTTCTTAGCTTGACTGAAGAAAAACGGGAGCCGACCACCAGTCCAGAGGCGGTTTTATAGTAGGACCGGGTGGGGCCCACGACAGGTGGGCGTGGACTAGAAGTTTTCAGTGTTTTGGCGTGAAGCGCGGGTAAACCCAATACGAAATAAAGTGAAAGCTTTTTAAAGGGCGAAGCTTACACAAAATAGAACTGTTTTTAACAAAGAATGATAACAGCAGACAATCTTAAAAGAAGGCATACAAATTGAAAAAATATATAAATGGAAGAAAATTATGTAAAAAACAGTTAGGTTGTAAAAACAGGAACATGTCTGCATTGGTTCTTGCCATGAACTTAGCATATGTTTAAAGCCACTTAGAGAGGTCAAGGTCGAGAGCTTCAGATCTTTTCGCAAGATATTCCAGGAAACAGGAGCGAAGTAGGAGAAGGCCCTTTTGCCTAGTTCAGACCTCACTGAGGGAACACTGCAGGCAATCATGTCCTGAGAGCGCACGCTGTAGCTGCACTCATGCAGAGACCCGTAGGAGGAGATGTATGAAGGCAGCAGACCAAGAAGTGATTTAAAGATGAAAATGTACCAGTGGAAGAGTCTGCGTGAGGTTAATGATGTCCAGTTAACCAGTGAATACAGGGTGCAGTGGTGGGTACGATAATCACAGCCAGTTATGAATCTTAGTGCACCGTGATAGACCGCATCCAACATCTGCAGGGTGCTAGGAGTATTCATGTAAATAATGTCACTGTAGTCAATAGAGGGAAGGAAAGTCACAGTTACAAGGCGTTTCCTAGCATTCAGAGTTAGACAGGATCTGTTTCTGAAAATGAAACCCAGTTTAACTTTCAGTTTCTTCACCAAGTTTTCCACGTGAAGTTTAAAAGAGAAATGTGAATTGACCAAGATACTCAAATATTTGTAGGAATCGACAAACTCAATAGGAATACAAGTCGAAGATCAAATCGAGGGAAGAACTGCTGGGACCGACTTCCTGTTTGAAAACATCACCACTTTGGTTTTGTCAGTGTTTAGGACAAGTTTGAGACGGAACAAATCTGACTGGATGATGTCAAAGGTAATTGTAAAAGCTGGAAAGCCTTAGCAACTGTTTTAGCTCGACAATAAACAACTGTGTCATCAGCATAGAAATGTAAGGATGCATCAGGGATGCTCTGACCTACATTAGCTATAGATTGTGAAGAGGGTGAACCTAAGACACCATTGTTAACAGTTAGATAAGTAGAAGAAGTATCATTATGTTGAACACATTGCCTCTGATCTGAGAGATAGTTAGTGAACCAAGCAATGGTGTGATCTGAGAAACTGATTTCTGAGAGAGGAAAGTTCATGCTCAATAATCCAGGTATCAAATCTGATAATTCTCAATCAGGTCATCTGAAAAAGAAACTGTCCAGATGACCTGATTGAGAATTATAAGATTTGATACCTGGATTATTGAGCATGAACTTTCTTGTCTTGAACCACTTTGGCTGTGGCTGCCTGCCTGGGAGGAGTTGACGAGGGACAGGACGGCCTCCAGAAACCATCTTGGCTCCAGCAAACTGGTTGGTCCACTTAAGTTGTTTACTTGGTGGGGGAACAGCATGCTGGAACTACTCTGACTGATGAAGCCCTCTGGAGTGAGGGTGAAACGTTTCTACTAAAAAGAAACTGTCCAGATGACCTGATTGAGAATTATCAGAGATGATTTCTGAGAGCTTATGACACAAGATGTTATGATCCACAGTGTCAAAAGCTTTAGACAGGTGTAAGAAAAGTGCAGCACAATAATCCTTAGCATCCAATGCTTCAACAACGTCATTAAGAACCTTCAGTGAAGCAGTCGTTGTGCTGTGTTTTTTCCTGAAACCAGACTGATGGAGAGGTAAGATATTAAATAAGTCCAAATACTTTTTGATTTGAGAGTTTATCAGTTTTTGTAGAACCTTTAATGCAGCGTTTAGAGATTGGTCGATAGTTGTTCAGTGAGGTGGGGTCACCTCCCTTTAGCAAAGGAAGAACAAAGGCTGTTTTCCAAGCATCCGAAATGGAGTTTTGGCTTATGGACAGATTAAAGATGTGAGACACTGGTTCTGCAATGATATGAGCGGCCAGCCTTAAGAAATGAGGTGGAAGTTCATCTGGTTCTGCAGATTTTTTAGAATATAGACCTTTAAACAATTTATTTAGCTCACTGACCTAAAAAATTAAAATGAAAAGGTGAGGTTTACTGAGGATTGACATGTAGGAGAGATTTGATTTGTAGAAGTTTGGCTTAAAGATCTGGTTTTCCATTAGTAATAGCAACTGTGGCAAACAAGGGATGTGATGTGAAGCAATAAAATGTTTGTTGAAACAGTTCAGGATCTCGGGGTCAACTAAAGGGGTCAACAATGGTGGCATCCACGCAGTAGCCATTTGAGATCAAGAAATCCAACAATTTTTATATGTTGGCAAATATGTACGCTCAAATTTGTTGAGTGATGTATGCAACTAAAAGTGCTTTGTTGACTGTGGACTCATATTCAAAAATGCATGTCAATATATTTGAAACTACTAGTGCAAACTCTTTCAGGCGGTATCAATTGTTGTAGTTCAGGATAACCTTGTTTCTGTTTCATACTTTGCAATGAGCGCCTTTAAATAAAATTATGTTTGCTCAACATTAACACAAATAAAAGTTTAGGTTTGTTGCTTAAAAAGCTTTAGCTATACATTTAAGCTAAGCAGACACATATCAATTTTGTTAGGCTGACATGTACTGGTGAAAGTGCTAATTTAAGTGGATAAATAAGTTTCTTTTCTTTTTCTTTTTTAATTTTTTTGTGCTTATGTTAAGTGGGCTCTACTCGGAGAGAAGGGGCAGTACCAGCCTATGTCAACCTGTCTGCTTCATCTATGCTCATGATTGCAATGCAGTACACCTCAAATCCAGGTAGACCGCAGTACTGCTCTCAAAGCACAAATTCAAAAATGATTGCTCTCAGCTTAACCTTTTCCCTGCCTTGTTTTCTAGTTTATCACTGTCAGTTGCTGGAATGTCTCATGAAGCACAAACAGGAAGTGTGGAAGGTACCGTAATTCTGTCATGTAAGGTACATTAACATAGCATTAAAAACAGGGATAAAAACATGTACCAGCTGTGCTTTGTAAAATTAATTTTAAAACATTTAAATTTAACTTAAATTACAACAATAATGCTATAAGCACACCTTTTTGTTTTTAGCTTAGCTTAATATTTAATTTTTCATTTTATTTAACCTTTATTTACGAGCCGGGACATTAAGAACAGTTCCTTATAAGTGTCGTCCTGATAGAAATGGCTTGAGACTATAGTGTGTTTGCTAATTGTTCTTCATTTAGCTCAAACAGAGACCAATATCTTTGTTCTAATTCTGACTCTCAATAAATTAAAAATTGAATATTTATTTAATAAGTACTAAATTTCTTAAATAATTTAGAGAATCCAGAGAAATACGGTACCTATGCGTGGGCTGATAATGACATGCAGTGGAAGGCAAGGGGCCTTGGTATTGCACTTAAAAAAACAAAACAATAAATCTTCTGTTGTAAAAACCACTACAGGACATCAGGATTACTGTCAAACTTTTGTCAGTGGACATTTTTAGTTTCTGCATTTAAACCTTTAAGGTAAATTGTCTGCATACTTAAATAAAACATAAAGAACATCTATCGAGAAATACTACTGGTGTCCAAGTTTAGTTTGATACAACATACAGTATTTAGTTTAATGAATCAAAATTACTGAAGTTTACTTGTTTTCTGCAACCTGAAAATGCAACATCTGTGACAATAGGGTGTTAGTGAGCATCAGTGCTATAAACATGTTTTTATGCAGTTTATCAAGAGGACGGTAGTGTTATTTCATTCTTGGTTTACAGAGAGCCTTCCTAAAAATATTTAACTGAATCACTAATAAACAAATAAATAAAAACTTTTATCATATTTGGCTGACATGTACTGGTGACAGTGCTAATTTAAGTGGATAAATAGTTTCTTTTCTTTTTTAATTTTTTTGTGCTTATGTTAAGTGGGCTCTACTCGGAGAGAAGGGGCAGTGTACGTATGCATTACTTCTGAAGGAATTTTTTTAGCTTGTTTTCTTACAGAATATGCATATGCTCCCAACATTTTCTGTGTACAGGACCTACTTTATGTCATATCTTATGGCCCTTCTCAAGTAAAACCACCAGCTGTGCAAATGCTGTTTCATTACTGGCCCAATCTGAAGCCACCAGGAGCCATCAGTGAATATCGAGGGCTGCAGTACACTGGTAAGATCCTCTAAAATAACACATGATTTGTTAAAATCATTGAACTGAGCACAGTTTTAACCTGCCATCATTCCTTTTTTTTTGTAATCTCTCTTACTTTTTTCTTTTTTCCCCTGTTTCTTCAGCTTGGAATCCCATCCACTGTCAACATATTGAATGCCACAATGCCATCAATAAACCTGCTGTCAAGGTGACGCCAGTAAAAAAAAAAAAACTACAATAAAACAGTGACGTTGATCAGAAAGGTGTGGAGCTTTTGCTAGATTGGCCCACTGAGTTCACCTTGTTCAACCTGTTCACTTTTATTAGCCCCCTTGGTAAATAAATCAGCAGTGGGGCAGTGATATCAGCTGCTCTACCCATGTCACTTCTGCTGCTTCTTTGCTTTATCATCTCCACCTGCCTTTACTCAACTGTGCACAAAACAGACAAATAGAGTTGCAACAGGGAGCATGGATGTGGGCTGGATTTCAATTACCAGGAGCAAGAAGGCGGCATAAAGGGGAGGAGGCCCTTAATTGGAAGCGATGACCCCATGCAGCCCTTGAGGATAGGGTGGCATCAAGTGAGCACAGTAAATTACAGTGCACCATCTGAGCACTGAGGCCATGGGCGTTTAGCACCGGGCCAGGCACAGTTTGTGAGAGAATGGAGTGCAACATATGCATGCAGTCACGCAGAACGAGGAAACAGGTAAAGGTGCAAGTTCTCTTACAAGTGGGAGAGGCACGTGGAAAATACTTTAGCAGAGAGCTTTTAGTTGAAAAACAAGGACTAATTGTAAGTCTGGTAAATGATAAACTTCTATTCATTGATTTGCTTGTCTTTCAATTACTCAGTCAATATGCTCACAATATTTGTGTTACTTCTGCAGATGTGCATAGACCCTACACTCTCTGTTGCCCTGGGAGACAAGCCACCTCCTCTTTATTTATGTGAGGAGTGCAGCCAGAGGATTGCCGGGTATGCATCTGTTTTACCTTTCTCCAACTCTCAGTCCTCCTAAAGCACAATCATTCGCAAACCCACATCGTTGCCTACCGCCTGCCTCATTATTCTCGTCTTTAACCCAGGGGGAAAGCACAATATCGTGGTTATGTAATTTCCTTCCTGCCGCTAATGAGATCCTCATCACGAAAAACGTGCATTCACTTGTTTTTCCTGTCTCCAGAACGTTGACAATTATAATTACATGCTTTTTCTGTGTTGTATTTTTCTTGTTGCTATAAGTAAAAATGTTTGATGCTTTAGTTGGATTAGAGATGGTTTTGTAATTGCAGGTTTTACTGTGTTTAGGCTCTGGGGAGCAGTTCCTCTATAAATCATCTATTGTTTTGATGTTTCTTTGACCTTTACAGAGATCATCCTGAATGGCTTGTTGATGTCCTGCTGCCTCAAGGTGAGTATTCATCACAAAAAAACTGCTTAAGGTGTTCTTGTATGACAGTTTTATGTTTTCTTATACACTATAAAGAAGCACATTCAGTACCAGGTGGAGGTGGTTGAGAGGTGGAGTTATACACACACCTGACAAGATGAGGACTCGAGTTTGAGTCCCATCTTAACCACTTTACTTGAATATGAAATAAACTGCATTTAGATGAGATTTTTGGAATTTACTTGCTGTAATGAGCTTTCAGTTGATGTGTCATGTGATTAAGAATTACTTAGTCGAGGTTAAAGTTAGGCGCAAAAACAGTTGTAGTAATAACTAGATGAAAAACTATGCCATAAAAATAGTGAACGCTGACTACAGTATATTGCAGCAAAGGAGCGCCTCAGTCCTGCTGAAATAAGTTACCGGTACTTTGAATGTAGTGTTATGAGTGTTGAAAAAATGTGTTCGTCTGCATTAATAGTGTTTATTTTTAAGTTTTAATGCAAGACTGGACTTGTTTGTTGGTGTTGTGGCAACTTAATGTGTCAGAGGCGTGATAAAGACAATTTACAGCTGTTAATGTATTAAAAGGAGGATATTATGGACATCTAGTGTGCAAAAAGGTGCACATTCTCTTATAATTAAGACAAGCTGTGTCCACGTCATTACCTATTTGGGATCCTTTTAATTTTTGCACATTTAAAACTTCCATAATACTGTGTGCGTCAGCAAAAAAGCAGCAGCTATTAGACAGGAAGGCACTATGTGCATCCATGAGTTCTGTTTTAACAAAGAAAACTTGAGAATATTTAATGTAATGTTTTATCTTTATCAGACGAAAAAAATCTGTGAGTAATTAGGAACAATGTGTCCTTCATTATGGTTTGTTCTTCTTTGCAGCAGAGATATCTGCCATTTGCCAGAAGAAAGTAAGTTGTTCATTATTTTTAGCACGGCAGCCACATCTGGAACTTGCATGCTCCTATACTTTGTAGTTGCTCATATTAACTGTCATTTAAGTATGGTAGTAACACATTACTGTATTTCACTTTATTAATTGCATTTTTGTCTCTGCAACTGATTGCAGTCTTTGTCTTTACAATACAGTTTATGGACAAAATCCTAAAATAAATTAAACATGTTACTGGTATTCATTTATGATCCATAATGATTTCATTTATATGTACTGTAAAAGTGGGATGTTTTCTCAGTTGGAGTCCATTCACTGAAGCTGTTCAGTACAGACTATCTCCTTCTAATGAAACGGTTGGAGCGTGATGTTTATTTGCTATTGCTGAATGCACTTCCACAGACCTACGTGCTCCCCTGCTGGTTTCCAGGGAGACACTAGGCAAACTGATCTCAGGTATTCCTGTCAGGCAGAGCAGACACTATGAAAGCAGTTGTCCTTAACCCTGGTTTGTACAGCACTTTATAATCCTCCACTCTCTGAGCCAGCTCTGTCCCACTCACTCAGAGAAATTAAAACACAGCTTGGATTTACACCTACTCTGTCATTATTAACAAAGACATCACGTTTCACCTGAGAATAGCTGCCTATAAATAAATACACAGACGCCCAAAATAGACTGTAAAAATGGCAGCGTCAAGTCTTTCGTTGTTGAATCCAAACAAGTCATCGCAAGACAAATGTGGTCATGATGTTTGATAGGGAGCGATGTATTTCTCTAATGGCACAGGATTAGAAGGTGATCAGATTAGGATGGCTATCTGGTGCCGTGCTTTTTATTTTTTAGAAACTTGAGACACCATGGGGACACATTAAACCATATTTATTGCATATGTGCTCAGATAACATCTTCGTTCAAATGCATATCGGATAAATCTGAGCAGTGAGTTGCTTTTTAAGTAAAGACATGTATTTTTTAGAGATATTCAGATAAATAAATAAACTAGTTTCTCCTGTTTTCCTGGCTTCACTTACTGCAGAACTGCAGCTCCCATGTCAGGAGGGCCGTGGTCACCTGCTTCTCAGCTGGCTGCTGCGAGCGCCATGGCAACAGGCCTGTCCGTTACTGCAAGCGTTGCCATGTCAACCACCACAGCAGCGAGGTGGGGGCTGCAGCGGAGACCCATCTGTACCAGACCTCGCCCCCTCCCATCAACACTCGAGAGTGCGGAGCGGAGGAGCTCGTGTGCACGGTTGAAGCAGTTATTAGGTATGAACGCCAGCACAGTCGTGTTACCGCTGATGATACGAGAAACTGAAAGTTCTGCACCATAACTCATGTTCCCTGAAGGAAGGGAACGAGGTGCAACATATGACTATGGGAATTGCGCCGCCGCGCGGTTCATCTGAAGTAATACATTCACGCCTTGAAAAGGCAGGTGGGCGTCAGCGTCATCGAAGAGGCCTCACCCTCTTTGCATAAAAGAGGCTGACGCCCCACCTTCATCCTCCAAGTGCACTTCACCGAGCTTGGGCATTGAAAGGGCAAACATATGTTGCACCTCGTTCCCTTCCTTCAGGGAACATGAGTTATGGTGCATAACTTTCAGTTCCCTTATCAGTCAGGTTCACTCAGTGCAACATATGACTATGGGAACGTATTTCATTAATGCCCTGAAAATGCTCTGTAAATGCATGCTTGTGGGAACTGATGCCTTTATACTGCAGGCATTTTGGCTGTACTCTACTCTGTGGTAGAAAGGACAGCCTGAGTGACATCACAAGCTGTGACATCCAAACTGTAGTGTTTTGCAAACGTGTTTGAAGATGTCCCGTTGGCAGCAGCACATATGTCTGTCACTGGCACACCCTTGAAAAGGGCCCATGAGGCTGCCAGGCCTCGAGTGGAATGAGCATGTACCTCAGAGGGCACCTGCTGACCTTTGCTGCTGTACAACCTTTTTATGGCCTCAGTCACCCAGTGTGAGAGGCGCTGTTTTGACAGGGCTCTGCCAGCAGCTGGATTAGCAAAACACACAAACAGCTGGTTTGTTTTTCTCCAACTGACAGTTATTTCAATGTAAGCACTCAGGGCCCTGACAGGGCAGAGTGCATTCAGCCTCCTCTGTCCCTCGGTTAGTACAGGGGGAGGAGGAAACGTTGACAGTTCAAAGTCCAGACTTCTGGGATTTAAAGTTGGAACCTTTGGAACATATGCAGGGTTTGGACTCAGGATGACCTTTGACCCGTCAGGGGCAAACCTGGTACACATTGGGTGCACAGATAAAGTGTGGAGGACACCCACATATTTAGCTGAGCAAAGAGCTAAGAGCAAAGCAGTTTTATAAAATAACAAATCTATCTTAATGCTGCTAAGAAGCTCAAATGGATCTCGAACACAGAGCATCCAGGACTAACTGGAGGTCCCAATCAGGGGCCAGAGTCCTACTGGAGGGGCTTTTTCTCAGTACGCTCTTCATGAAACGTATCATGAGAGGGTGTTTTACCAGCCCAGCCTTCATGGCACGCTGAGATGGCTGACAGTAAGACTTTAATGGTGGAGATGGAGCGGCCCTTCTCCAGCAGGTCTTGTAGAAAAGTGAGTAGCTGGACCAGGTCACAGGAATATGAGATAATATTCCTCTCTAGACACCAGGCCTCAAAAACACGCCATTTACGAGCGTAGAGAGTCTGAGTTGACTGAGCTCTCGCTCCCTGTATCGTGTTTATGACGTTACCGGGGAGGCCGGAGGCCATCAGCCGGTTCCTCTCAGCAGCCAGGCCCAGAGAAGCCACAATTCTGGGTGAGGGTGAAGGAGCTACCCGTGGGCCTGAGTCAGCAGGTCCCTGTGGGGGGGCAGCTGCCATGGTGTCCCTGACAACAGTGAGATCACTTCTGGGAACCAAGGTTTTTGTGGCCACCTGGGAGCTATGAGTATCAGGGAGAGAGCTCCCCTGCGTACCCGTTCCAGCGTCGCCTGAATCAGGGGGACGGGGGGAAACGCATAATATAGTGCCCCTCCTGGCCAGTTGTGTGCCAGAGCGTCTGTTCCCAGCGGTGAGTTTGTTTCCCTTATCAAATGATACAGGATGCAGTGAGTACTGCTGCTGTAGGTGAACAGATCTACGGATGCCCGCCCGTATCGTGCCCAGATCTGGTCCACGATGTGCGGGTTCAGTCTCCACTCTGAGGAGAGCAAGGACCCTCTGGAGAGGGCATCTGCCCCGTGGTTTAGCTCGCCCGGGATGTGTGTCGCTCTCAGCGACAATATTCGGGAGCTGCACCACGTGCGCAGTTTGTGTGTCAAGCTGAGGAGGGGTCGGGACCTTGTCCCCCCTTCTCTGTTGATGAAGGACACTGTGGTTCTGTTGTCCGATTTTATCAGGACATGTATTTTTGTAATCAGCCCCTTCTTGTAAAAGTGCTTCATGGACAAAAACACAGCTTTCAGTTCCAGGAAGTTGATATGGAGCTTTGCCTCCTGCTGTTTCCAGACCCCTCGGGCATGTTGGTTTCTGCAGAAAGCTCTCCAACCTGTCTTTGAAGCATCTGTGGTGATCAGTACTCGAGATAGTACTCGTCCCAGCGTGACACCTATCCTGAACACTGAAGGGGCCCTCCAAGGTTCCAGAGCCTTCATGCACTCTGGGCTGATCAGTATCCCCCCTGCCCTCCTGAGG
>JBBPBX010073327.1:0-17851 GCA_038048925.1 Garcialebias charrua | reverse complement strand
CTGATTTTCAAATCTCTTTCCCAAATAAGTTTAATGTTCAGTGATTCACCACTCAAACTTCCACTTAAAAGTTTATAAAACCGAGAGGTTGTGTGACGTTCACGTGGCAACCTAATAAAATCTAAAATCTTATTTTCCACATTGTCTTTAATTTTGGCGTTCACACAGTGTCTCATCTGTAAATATTTCCATAGGTTTGCTCTGCCTTCTAATTCAAAAGTGCGAGTCAACTCCTCATAGGACATAAGTTGTCCATCTTTATACAAATCACCAATGGTGTGTATGCCACATGAATGCCACTGCCCCCAAAACACAGGTTGTTTCCCAATAGATATAGCAGGGTTATTCCAGAGAGACGCCTACTTCTGTACCTGATGTGGAAGCTCTAACATTCTATGGACTTTTGACCAAACCTCACTAGAGTGAATAAGAACCGGGTTTGTTGTGTCCGTCTTTTGAGACAGTTTGTGTCTTGGGTGGAATGGTGAACAAACATCAGTTTCAATGCTTATCCATTCCTGCCCGTTTACAGCTTCCTCCCAGTGTTTAACTAATTTAGTCATTTCAAATGATAAATAATATAGTTTGGAGTTTGGAAGTCCTAGACCACCCTTTTCTCTAGGGGCATATAATTTATCTAGTTTTATTCTTGCTCTTTTATCTCCCCACAGGAAAGACTTAATCTAGTTTTCATACCTTTTAAAAATGTCCGGCGGGATTGTAACGGGTAGCATCATTAACAAGTAATTAAACTGAGGAGTGGTGATCATTTTAATAACATTAATCTTACCCCACAAAGTTAAATTAATCTTTTCCCACTTTTCAAAATTTGTTTTAATTTTTGACAGTACCGGATTAAAATTTAGTAAAGGTAATTCTTCCAAATCTCTGCTAAGTCTAATACCCAGATATTTCATACCTTTAGGTGTCCACTTGAATTTAAAATTTTCCACCATATTTGAGTGACATAAAGCTGATAATGGCATGGCCTCTGACTTAGTCCAGTTTACTGTGTATCCCGACACCTCTGAAAATGACTGTATGGTGTCCATCAGATGTGGCAAGGATGTAAGTGGGTGAGTGATAAGTGCTAAAATATCATCTGCGTAAAGAAGCAGTTTGTGTTCTTGTTGACCCATGCATACCCCTTTAATGTCCTTATTTGCCCTAATACTCACTGCCAGAATTTCTATGAATATATTAAATAACAAAGGGCTGAGAGAACACCCCTGTCGGGTCCCCCTTGATAATTCAAAGAAAGGTGAAATACCATTCGTTATTACCGCAGCTCTTGGTTCCTTATACAAAATTCTAACCCAGTTGGTAAAATGGGGTCCGAATCCAAAATTGGACAAGGCCGAAAAAAGAAAGTCCCATTCCACCTTATCAAATGCTTTCTCAGCATCTAAGGAGATGGCAGCTATTGGTTCATCTTTTGACTGGCTTAGCCACATCAAATGCATCAACTTTCTCATGTTATCAGAGGAGGAACGGTTTTTCATGAAACCTGTCTGATTTTGATGTATAATGCTGGGAAGGACTCGTTGCAAGCGTAAAGCCAACACTTTGGTTAGTATTTTGCAATCTACGTTAAGCAGACTGATGGGCCTATAATTTGATGGGTCTGAACTGTCTTTATCTTTTTTTGGGATTAGAGAAATTAATGCTTCGTTGAAAGTAGGGGGAAGCTGTCCTCTCTCAAAGGTTTCCTGATATACTTTTTGTAACACTGGGGCCAGAATGTCAATATATGTTCTATAATATTCTGCAGGAATGCCATCATAGCCGGGTGATTTCCCTGCTTTCATCTTCAAAATTGCTGTTCTAATTTCTGCCTCTGCTACTGATGCTTCCAGCCCCTCCACCTGTTCCTCAAGTAATCTAGGAAGGTCCAGTTTAGAGAAGAAAAGATCTCTCCCCCTCTGATCCATCTTAGTAGACAGCGTAGACGTATATAATGTTCCATAATACTGTTTAAACGCATCATTTATGTCTTTCGGTGAGGTTACTAATTTATTACCTTGTTTTATAGCAGGGATAGTATTAGAAAAATCCTCCTTTTTAACTTGTCTTGCTAATAATTTCCCAGTTTTCTCCCCTCCCTCATAAAATGTAGTCTTAAGCCTAAACAAGGAATATTCCACTTTCTTGTTGTAAATTTCGTTTAGCTGAAATTTAAGTCCACAAATGTCTCGATACAATAAGTCATTGTATTGCTTTGCTAAATTGTTTTCCTTAAATTTAATCTCCTTTTCCAAATCTTGAATTTTTTGTTGGCTATCTTTTTTCTTTTTTGAAGCGTATGCTATAATTTTGCCCCTCACAAAAGCCTTCGAGGCTTCCCAGACCGTTTGAATATGCTCTGTGCTGCCAATGTTTATTTCAAAAAAGTGTTTAAGATCCTCCCCCAGCAACTCTTTAAAAGATTTATCTTGTAAGAGGGAGACGTTCATTCTCCATCTTGAGCCCCTCCTATTTCCCATCCCTAATTTTAAACCGAGTTCAACAGCTGCATGGTCAGTTAATGCAATGGTTTTTATATTACAACTTAATACATTATGCATCATGAGTTTCGAAATTAAAAATAGATCAATCCTCGAATAAGATTTATGACAGTGGGAGTAGAAAGTGTATTCCCTTTTTGCATGATTCATTAGCCTCCATACATCGGCTAGGCCCATATCTTCATTTAACATATGAACTGCATCTCTTCCTTTAGCGCTGAACGGTCCCTTGAATGCACTCTTGTCGATAAAAGGATCGAGTACTTCGTTGAAATCCCCGCCCAAAATTATTTGCCCTGGCATTTCCCCCAATACCTTATTTATTTTATGGAAAAAGTGAGGGTCCTCCATGTTTGGTGCATAAATGTTACAAAGTGTCACATTTTCTCCCTCTATCATTGCTTGGACACATATCATTCGACCCTCCGAGTCTTTTACTTGTTTTATAAGTGAGAAATTGATATTTTTCCTAACTAAAATAATTACCCCGTTTCGAGCACTAGAAAGAGAGCTATGAAAAATGTGACCAACCCAACCCATTTTAAACTTCACCTCTTCCCCTTCATTCAGGTGAGTTTCTTGAAGAAATATTATATCTGCTTGATTTGTCTTTAAATAAGTCAATATTTTGTGCCTTTTAGTTGGATTCCCACACCCATTAATATTCCAGGATATAAATTTTACATATTTCCCAGTCATTACAGATTACACAT
Organism: Garcialebias charrua; assembly: GCA_038048925.1. Classification (NCBI taxonomy): domain Eukaryota; kingdom Metazoa; phylum Chordata; class Actinopteri; order Cyprinodontiformes; family Rivulidae; genus Garcialebias; species Garcialebias charrua. The sequence continues at coordinate 14,634 of JBBPBX010073327.1, read as the reverse complement.
TACTATTTTTTACACTTGTGTACATACATTTTGAACCTCTTTAAATCCCTGTTCCCTGGGGTGAGGACCTGACCTGAGAGTGCAACCAGCCAACAAAAAATAATAAAATAAAACAGTTTACCTGGAAAAAAGAACATCCAGTATGTAAACAAAAACCAGTGAAAATAAAAAGAAAAAGCCAACCTAAAACTTAGAATCAACCCTATTGGAGCTGCCTAATGCAGCTCGGGGAGAAATAAACTTAAAACAAAATCTTATCTGGTCCGTGGAGCTCTGCTCTCCTCCTCTTTACTCCGTTCTGGTGGCAGGTGTTAGCGTCTCTCTCCCCTCAGTCATTTTCAGCATTTTGTGGGAAGCTCCTCATAAAAACATCAGGCCGTCGCACCAGAGTTCTCCTCTTGCTCGCTCTCCTCCTCCTCCCCGCCGAAGAACTCCTCTGCTGCTTTTGCCGAGTTGAAACTTATATTTTTGCCCTTCCATCTCACGCGCAGTGTCGCCGGGAAGGCCAGGGTGTATTTAACGCTGCGCTCCTGTAGCTTCCTCTTCACGGCTGTGAAGGCCTTCCTCTTCTCCGCCAGCTCCTTAGTCATATCAGGAAACACAGACAGTCGGCATCCATTCCACTCGAACCCGCGCTTCTCTTTAGCTGCAGCGATTACTTTATCCCTCGCCGACTGCCTCAGGAAACGAACAAGCACCGGTCTCGGTGGTCGATTCGGGTCGGGCTGCGGCGCCAGGGCCCGGTGGGCCCGCTCGATCTTAAACTCCGCATCACCCCGCAGGCCCAGCCCCTCCTCCAGCATGCTCTTAACACAGCTCAAAAGTGTCCCAGCGTTGCCAACTGTCTCTTTTAGCCCAATAATTCTCACATTATTCCTCTTACTGTGATTTTCGAGGGTCTACACACGGTCTCGCAGAACTTCCAGCAGCTTGCTCCTCTCAGCATCCGCCACGCGCAGCCGCTCCGCGGTGTCCTCCAGTTGCGAGACACGTGTCTCAGCCTCCGTCAGCCTCTCCTGCATTTCAGTCACCGCTGTGCTCAGCTCAGACGTCGTCTGCTTGATTGTTGTCACATCAGCAGCCACACTTTGAAGCAAAGTGAATAAAGTCGCCAAGCTGGGAGTCGCGTCATCGTGCCCATCGCCACGTTTTGGGCTGCTGCATGTGGATGAGCGGCCTGCTGCACCTTTCGATCTCGAGGTGGGTATCGCGGAATTAAAAGGCTTAAACCACTTCTAAAAAGGACAAAAATATTTGCGCAACGCTGCGGGAGGTGAATGGCATAAATTAGAAGCTCCCCACCTGGGGTATCCAACAAAGTCTCACATCAGGGAGCGGAGAGGTCTAACCAGCTGCCATCTTGTTCGCCGCGCTCACCGGAAGTTCGAAAGCTTACTAATTAATAAAATGACCAGTCAGGTCAGTGCAACACTTGCAATAATTTTCCATCATGCAAAGGAGGGTGGAGAAGTAAAATAGTGTCCCGTCTTTGACGCGTTCCACCGGATTATTTTCGCTTCGTATCCGACCGGAAGTACAGAGTGGTCCGTCTGCAAAACGCTCCGCCGAACTTTTCGCTAATCGCTACCTCTTCGGCTCCATCAGGTAAATAAATAAACTATAAACTACATCTCATACCAACATTAAGGCAGCTAACAAGTTATACTCCGCTTAAAGCGGTAAGTCAGCTCAAATACAAACACGATGCTAACGTTAGCTTGTATTTTTTTTCTTAGACAAACGACCTGAAATGGCTTCACAGTGTTCACCAGTGACTGTCCAAGGTAAAAACGTCAGTTTAACTGAATGAAGAGTGCCACAGAACTGTTACAGCATATGTTGTGAAAAGGTTGCATCCCTTTTCAGATGTGAATTCAACCATGGATTGCACTTACATTGCACTCAAATCCAACACTTATTAACATTCTTAATCCATTTAAAGTTCTATGTGTCTTTTAAAATGTCTTAATGTCTCTAGTTTTCATTATTATATAATTTCTGTTTATGTTCTCTTTCATTCCATTATGAGTGAATGTCACAGTTTGAAGAATTATTGAATAGGTTAGTTAGGCAATAACAACAGAGCTAATAATTGTACACATTCTCAGTCTTAAAAATGATTTAATAATCTCTTTTTACTGATAATACTGATAAACCTGTTGTTTGTTTAGGAACTTCCCTGCAGTCTGTCCAGAAAGTCTCCACTGGAGGAGCGTTTTGCTGAGGAAGAGGCACAACATAATGTCACAGCTCCATGTCCATGAAGAAACAAATGGAGAGAGGGCTGCAGATACCAGGACATCCCACCAGCTGTTCTGTCTGAGGATCCTGCTGCTGGTGGTGGAACCAGGTTAGCCCATCAGTGGGAGCTCAGTAACATGACTGCAGCATCAGACACTGGACAATATTATATGTATAATAATAATAATATATATGTTGGTGAGTCCTCCATGTTGGCTCTAATCTGCCCTGTGAGAAATTCATAGTAAATGTAACAAAAAGGAAAAAGTTCATAGCATTAAATTCAAACAGAAGTTCAAATTATTTCATCCTGAAATAACTCTGGCTAACTACTGTAGCTTTTTTATAACATGGAGTTAAACTCAAAGTAGTCTCCTCAGATAAATAGTGTTACCATTATTTTTATATTAAAGTTTCTGTTAACTTATTATTTTTATATTTGATTGTTTTTTGTTCAGTGCCCTGAGACAACTTCTGTTGTGACTTGGAGCTATACAGTATAAATAAACTGAACTGAATTGAATTGACATGTCTTTTTTTAACCCCGCCTACAAAAATAATCGGAATCGAGAATCGAAAAGAATCGGAATCGAAACGAAGAATCGGAACCGGAACCGCTCAAATTCAAACGATGCCCAACCCTAGTTGTGTGTAGAATGGTTGCTGTTGTGAAGAAGAGAAAAAGAGTGAAACCAGAGAAGAAGGCCAAATTGTGGAAGCTAAAGATGGAAGAATGTGAGAAATTCAGAGAGGTACTGTACTGTTAAAGGTTCTTGGGAGTAAGAAAGAGCTTCCAAATGGCTGGGCTACTACATCAGCGGTAATTATCCAGTGATGATTGCCATGTACGATCGCCCTGGCGTTCCGGTGCTCTATGTTTTGTTTCTGTGCATTATTCATCTTCATGCTCGTACACCCGTGAGGCGCTTCTAAACATCAGAACAACAACCTATATGGATATTACACCAGCTTTTTAAATGCCTGCAGCAGAATTGGTGCACTTTTTTGACAAAAGATTGAGACACCGCCAAAGAGGAAAGCGAGCTGGCGTGCTCGTGCGCTTTCGTAAACGGGGGACCTGCATGCCCTTACCTGGAATTTTCTTCTTCAGCGTCCGCTCACTTTCCAACAAAATGGACGAGATAGTGCTGCTGATGAGAAGATAAAGCGACTTTTCCTCCTCTTGTGTGCTGTGCTACACGGAGATGTGGCTAAACGCACAGACCCTGTACTTCGTGCTCCCATCTTGCAGGATTCCAGCTCCTCTACGTGGACAGACAGCAGAAACTTTCTAGGGGAAAACAAAAGGTGGAGGAGTCTTAATCTAAATCAGCAGTGATCTCCCAGCATTGATCTTCTCTGGAATATCTCTTCATTAACCTTAAACTGTTCTTCGCTCCACATGAGTTTTTCTCATTCATTCTGGCTGCTGTTTACATTCCACAAAGCGCAGACATGCACGAGGCTGAGCAAGCTTTTGCGGACCAGATTATGAGCGTCGAACCTTAGTCATGAACTACCAAAGTACAAACAGTTTGTCACATGCCCGACCAAAGTGTGGAACACATTGGATCACGGTTACACTACAGTGAGTGGTGCTTATCGTGCTGTGCCCCGTGCAGCCTTGGGACTCTCAGATCATGTCATGGTTCACTTGATCACTGCATACAGACAGAGACTAAAGCTCTCAAAACCTGTAGTGAGGCCATCCAAAAAGTGGACCAGTGAAGCTGTGGAGGAGCTATGCATTTGTTTGGATACCACAGATTGGGACATGTTCAAGGGTTGTACAGACAGTTTAGACCACTACATGAACACCGTGACGTCTTAAATACCGTACATTTCTCTGAGGACGGTATCATCCCATCATGCTTTAGAGTCATTTTTAATAATGATAAACCCTGGTTTACATCTAAACTTAGACTGCTTCTTCAGCAGAAGGAAGTTGCTTTCAGAGAGGGAGACAGAGGCAGCTACAGATGTGCAAAGTATGGATTTAGCAGGTATTGTTGAAGGCTAGATCCATGTACAATACACGGCTGGAGCAGCAGTTCTCTGCAAACGAATTTGCCACTGTATGGAGGGGACTGAAAGAGATCACTAATTACAGGCCCAGAGCACCTCACTCTACAGACAAGCTCAAACTGGCTAACGACCTGAATGACTTCTATTCATGCTTTGAAGTCATGGACTCGCATCCCCCTATAGGCTCCAGTATAGCTCTGCGTATGTCCATACGCGTGTCCGTACGCGCGTACTGTACGCAGGCAGTTAACCCGCACACCCAGCGTTTGTTCTCGTGTACATGCTCGCGTTTTTGCACCAAATTCTTGGCGTCATTTGAGCAGCGGCAGCGCAGAGCGTTTACCTACGGGACGAATTGAGGTCACTGATTGGTCATTTGCTGACACACCTACTGAATTGATTGATGGGTCGGGGGGAAAAAAGGCGAGAGCTGGCAGCTGCAGCCGCAGTGGTGTTCTGTGTTTATATGTTAACAAAAAGTTCTAAAAAATAAAAAAAACTGGGAGCGCTGGTCCTGCAGCCCACACATCAGACCAGCACACCAGGAAATCTCCAGAACCTTCCGCAGCCACGCTGGACCTGAGTTTAATTCGCTCGTGACAAATTTGTTCATTTCTCATCATTTCAGTCATGGAGTCAACAGAGGAGGAAGCGATCACTGCCTATTGGCAAAAAAACAAAAGAAAAGGTCAGATCAGGGATGAAGAAGAGGAATTTAATACATTTGTGTCACATACAAAACAGTCCGGCGCCTGACAGTTTATTGTGCGACAACGTGTTTGCATATGCGGTCATACAATTTGAGCTTTGCGCGTACATACCCTACGGGGGTACGCTTGTACCTCTGCATAGTATGTGCGTACAGCTGCGTATGGACGTACGCAGAGCTATACGGGAGCCTTATCCCTCACACTACTCCAAGCTTAATCACTTTGGATTGGTCCCATCCCCCCTCTGCTCTCAGTTCGAGAGGAGGATGTGAACAGGCTGTTTAAAAGGTTGAATTCACACAAGGCTGTGGGCGGGCCCTGACTATTGCCCCTTTTCCACCGTTACGGTGCGTATCAGGTCAGCTCGGGTCAGTTCAGATCAGCTTGTATGTGGTTGCGTTTCCATTTACACTTCTGGACCCGTTCTGTAGGCAAGGTCTAGAATCCAACTCATCTTACCACCTGGTGGCAGTATTGCTCCCTTAAGCTATTTAGCCACCACTAAACGTTAGAGAAGAAAAACACGCTAAAGGCTTTGCCACAGGATATTTTGGAGGAGATGTCATGCTCTAATAGAGTAACTCATTAGCGGTAACTTTTAAACCTAATTCATAATCCTACCTTACTGCTTTCCCTGCTTGCTTTAAACCCATGTATTTTCCATTTTAATATAGATTTTTACAATAAAGTGTCACGGTTTGGTGCGGAGTGATGGATGAGTCCCGTAGTGCAGACAGGCAGACTTACAGAGGCACGAGTACTGGTAAAATCAAAATACTTTAATAAGACCAAAACAAACACTGACGTGGCAGTACAAAACAAAACCTAATATGGACGCACTAACACTGAACATACAGACGAGATGTACTCACGAGACCAAGGAGCGGGGATATGACACACCAGGGAACAGGGACAATGACCCGACAATCAGACACACATGAACGTCGACTAAAATATGCTTCCTAATTAACCATAAACACAAACACCTGAGACGTAGACCAGAGACACAGAGCTGACAGACATAGGATGTAAGGAGGGAGACGGACCAGCAGAGGGAGCCATCCTTACAGTACCCTCCCCTCAAAGACGCTCCCCGGCGTCCCCAAAGAACACCCCTCAAAAAACAGGTCGGGCGGAGGGAGGAACCGCAGGGACGGCGGGCACGAGAAAACACAAGGACAAGGGACAAAACACAAGGACAACAAACCAAAAACCAACAGGAACAGGGCCTGGGACAAAATGCTAAACACAAAAGGCTAAACCTAGAAAACTAACAAACGCCCAAACATCGAGACCAGGACGTCGACCTCGGGCAAGGACCCCTCAGGTGGGTGACCGGGAGACCGTCCATTACGCAGGAACCTATCTGGTGGACGACCGGGAGGCCGTCCATCCTGCAGAGTCACCTCAGGCGGGCAACCCGGACGCCGTCCATCGAGCATGGCCACAACAGGCGGGCGACCCGGGGGCCGTCCATCAAGCAGGAGCCTCCGTTGGCGACGAGGTCCCAGGACAGTCGAAGACGAGGGTGGGACTAGGGGTTGAACGAGTACATAATTTTTAACCTCGACATTAAAAAAAAAACCTCGAGCGGCACTCGAGTAGCCGATGACGTCACAGTGTCTTATGATGCAAAATAAATAAATAAATATGAATGCGTAAAAACGTCTTTACAAAAAGAAAAAAAAGACCAACAAAACATTAGGAGCATTTATTATGTTCCTATCATTTATCATACTGCAGATAAGTCACAGGAAAAACAAAACTATTAGTTATTATTATTAATTTTATAAGTGAAAGTAAGGCGCTGAAAACCGAAACTTAAAAAACAAATGGGGCCACAGCCACACCGTACCACCGCCTGCAGTGCTGTGCAATTTAGGTTTACTTTTAGAGATTGTGTTTATAGATTTTTAATATCTCTAGAGAGATGAATATTTGTTTTTTTCTTTGTGAAACGAGAGAGATGAAGCCGTCTCGGCAGTGTTATATATAGGACCTGCATTGCAACACTGCCCTCTGCTGTCACACAATCTACTACGGTGTTCATAGCAAAGAAAGTCAACAGGATGTTTCAATGAGTAGCGCAATTTATAAAATTATAAACTCTTTTACCTTTTTGACAAGACTGGACCAGCTCCATACATCCGTGCGCACAAAGGAATACATTTTGTAGCGTCTACTAAAAGCTAAAAGCTACCCTGCGCTCTGTTTTTATCACGTGATGTGACGTACAGACCTTACTGCGACGTGATGACGTTACTACGGGTACCCGAGGTGGACAAAAAAGCCTTGATAGAAGTCAAAGCACTCGATCTGTCGAAAACTCTGTTATTCTGTTAAAGCACTAGGTGGGACCCTCCAAGGCCCACCTAGAACAGGAGCCACATCATGCGGTGCAGCGGCGGTGAGACGTCAGACGAGACGTCGTCGGGCGGTGAGACGTCAGACGAGACGCCTTTGGGCGTTGAGACGCCAGACGAGACGTCTTCGGGCGTTAAAACGTCAGACGAGACGCTTACGGGCGGTGAGACGTCAGACGAGACGTCTTCGGGCGTCGAGACGTCAGACGAGACATCGAGCGTTGGGACGTCGAACGTTAGGACGTCGAGCGTTGAGACGTCGGGCGTTGAGACGTCGGGCGTTGAGACGTCGGGCATTGAGATGTCTGAGGCGTAGTCGGGCGAGACGTCAGGCGAGACATCAGGCGAGTCGGACAAGAAACCAGGAGAGTCGGGCGAGACATCTGGTGAGCAGACGTTATAGATGTGGAGACCCTCCATCGGTGTGGTAGAGACGTCTGGCTGCGAGACGTCTGGCTGTGAGACCTCTGGCTGCGAGACCTCTGGGACCCCTCAAAACAGGAAACGTGAGGGGCTCCCTCCTGGGACCCCTCGGGACAGGAAACGTGAGTTGTGCAGACCTCAAACGTTATGAGAAGGCCTTCCATCGATGTGGAGGCATCAGCAGTGAGTGGACCCTCCATCGACGTGGAGGCGTCAACGGTGAGGGGACCCTCCATCGACGTAGAGGCGTAGACGGTGAGTGGACCCTCTGTAGACGATGCTGGTGACGTAGCTCCCTCTGTGGACGATACGGAGGCAGGACCCTCTGCAGATGATGTGGATGCAACACCCTCTGTAGGCGATGCTGGAGATGCAGCGCCCTCTGTAGGCGATGCAGAAGCAGGACCTGTAAGCGCTGGTGGTGCAGCACCTCATGGTACCATCGGCAGGACAGCACCCCCTGGTGCCATCGGCAGGACATCACCCCCTGGTGCCATCGGCAGGACATCACCCCCTGGTGCCATCGGCAGGAGAGCACCCCCTGGTGCCATCGGCAGGACAGCACCCCCTGGTGCCATCGGCAGGACAGCACCCCCTGGTGCCATCGGCAGGACAGCACCCCCTGGTGCCATCGGCAGGACAGCACCCCCTGGTGCCATCGGCAGGACAGCACCCCCTGGTGCCATTGGCAGGACAGCACCACCCTCTGGTGCCACAGGCAGGACAGCACAACCTGATGATGTAGAGGAGTCGGCTGTAGTGTTCACTTTCAGAGCATGCAGAGCATGCAGCGCCAGCGTCCCCTGTGGAGGCTGGAGAGAAAGCACACACTTCATCCTCCAGAGTTTTAACCAAAGTCAACACCTCAGCACCCTCTGTTGGTGCTGGGACGTCGGCACCTTCAATAGGAGTCTTGGGAGCAGCTCCCTCTGTTGCTGCAAAGCACGCAACGTCAGCGTCCTCTGTGGAGGCTGGAGATAAAGCACACTCAAACACTTCATCTTTCAGAGCTTTAACCAATGTCAACATCTAAGTGAGGCTTGGGTTGGATATTAAACAAGTACTGTTAATGATTATGTGTTCAATAATGGAATAAGTCCTATATTTATAATGTGGGTCCAGGTTATTGACAGCAGCAGAAAACAGTCTGTGTATCTGCTGCAGAGTGAGAGTGGCCTCAGATCCTTGTCCCACAGCGACCCCTGTGGTCGAGGTGGGATCTGTCCACTCCTCAGTAAAGTGAGAGCTCGAACACTCTCCTGTGTCCTGCAGGCTCTTCCTACATGAGTCCTGTAGGTGTAGCAACCACTGTGGTCGACGTGCGATCAGACAGCTCCTCTTGAGAGTGGGTGCTCATACACTCCTTCAGCGAAAGAGTTGTGTGAGGAGGTTTCCTCTCGGTTGTGCGTGGTACAGGGGACTCCGTGTCCCCTGCAGGCGTGTTGTGGGGCATCTCATACCCTTCCCTCAAAGCACGTCTCCCCCGAGACGTCACAGAGCATGGGCGTGTGTACCCCCCCCCCCCCTTCGAAATCCTCCCAGGCTTTTCAGACAGCGTGGGAGAAACAGAGGGGGAACCGGGCTGAAACCCGGAAATGTGTGTCTTCGCCGGTCGCCGTCCCCTCTGGCGGCGTCGTGCTTCTGGAGCTGGAAACGGCAAGAGTTCCTCCGAGTCCGAATCCGACTCGTCGTCGGACACATCCCATAGCGAGATGGCTCGTGCAGGGGTGAAGGAAGTGAACTGGTCGGAGCGGCCGTCCCGGCACGTCCTCCTCGCACGCTCCGCGACCAGCATTGGAGACGGAAGCTGTTCTGGCTCGGGCCTATTGCTGCTCTAAGCGGGTTCGGTTCAAAACCCGCCAACTCTGATGACTGCAGCTTCCCTCTGAGCTGACTCAGACATCTTCTGCCTCCGAGTACGGTAAGTCCGAATTACCTGTCCGCGGGACTCAAAATGGTCGGGTCATTCTGTCACAGTTTGGTGCGGAGTGAGGGATGAGTCCCGTGGTGCAGACAAGCAGACTTACAGAGGCACAAGTAAAATCAAAATACTTTAATAAGACCAAAACAAACACTGACGTGGCAGTACAAAACAAAATCTAATACGGACGCTCTAACAGTGGCTGGAATACTAACACTGAACATACAGACGAGATGTACTCACGAGACCAAGGAGCGGGGATACGACACACCAGGGAACAGGGACAATGACCCGACAATGAGACATACATGAACATTGACTAAAATATGCTTCCTAATTAACCATAAACACAAACACCTGAGACGTAGACCAGAGACGCAGAGCTGACAGACATAGGATGTAAGGAAGGAGACAGACCATTAGAGGGAGCCATCCTTACATAAAGATGTATTAAAATATAATCACTTTTATTATTTAGATATGGACAAGGTTCATGTTAAAATTGCAAAACATCACACTGTGATCTTTGAAAATGCTTTTACAATAAGCTACAGACCTGAAAACAATTTGGTTAAATTTTGACCTTAAATTTGAAAGGGTTGTGTTTCATTAAATTTAAAAACATAAAGTATTACTTACTAAATAGTCAGTTGGTCTGCAAACGCCTTGGGGTCTTCCTAGAAGAGCTGAAGAGGTGGCTGTGGATGTCTGTGTCTCCCTGGTAAAGCTGCTGCCCCCATGACCCGGAAGCAGAAGATGATGGATGGATGATGGATGGATGGATGGATGATAGATGGTGGATGGTGAAGGAAGATACCATCAAACACAGCATGAGTTTGATGGTATCAAATATGAAGGGTTGAGTATGAGAATATCCTCTATCAGAAACTGAGACCTCACAGTCCAAGAAAGCCAACCTGCCATTTTTTACATCTTCTCGTGTGAACTTGATATATTTATCCACAGAGTTGATGTGATCAGTGAAATGTTGGACTTCCTGAGATTTAATTTTAACCCAGGTGTCCTCAACATACCTGAACCAATGACTTGGTGGTCTCCCTGAAAAGGACGTCAAGGCTCTCTTTTCTACCTCCTCCATGTACAGGTTGGAAACAATAGGAGAAACTGGAGACTCCATAGCACACCCATGTTTCTGACTATAATATTGCTTCCCATATGTGAAGTAGGTTGACTGCAGGCACAGTTTCAAGAGTTGACACAGATTATTAAATCATTATCAAGATTGAGAATATATATAATTTCATCATACACTTACTCTCCTCCTCATTCTCCACTCCCTCATTCTCAGGCCTTTCCTCGGACTGCATGGTGACCCCATCATCTCCACAGTCTTCCTCTGTTGACCACAAAGAAAATTACTAGTATTTAGATTTCATATTTTAATAGCAGAAAGGACAGTTGTGCATGAATGACATTTCACCTGCTCAATCATCTTTCTCTGGATCTTCTCCCAGACACATCATCCATCTTCTGTTTAAAGAGTAGAGTAGCTCTTCTCCACCGTATAACAAGGTGGGATTAACTTATTTCACAAGTGGTCCATGGTAGGTGGTGTGTACTTATGTTGATGGTTTTCACTATGTCCCTGCAAACATATAAACAAACATGTCCCTGTTACTGTAACCTTAGCTTAGGATGGACAATTATTAGCTCTGTTGTTATTGCCTCACTAACCTAAATGTTGGTGATTCCACATCTGAAAAGGGGATGCAACCTTTTCACTATATATGCTGTAATCATTGTGTGGCACTCTTCATTCAATTACACTGATGTATTTCTCTTGGACTCTGTGGTGAACACAGTGGAGCCTGGCTAACTTTAGCCATTTCAGGTCGTTTATCTAAGAAAAAAATACGAGCTAACGTTAGCATCGTGTTTGTATTTGAGCTGACCTACCGCTTTAAATCGAGTATAACTTGTTAGCTACCTTAATGTTGGTTTGAGACATAGTTTATAGTTTTATTTACCTAATAGAGACCGACCTCTCTGTTACTTCTGTCCGGATGAGGACGCGGAAATAATCCGGTGGAACACGTCAAAGACGGGCCACTTTTTTACTTGACCCACGTTTGCACGATATAAAATTATTGCAAGTGCTGCACTGAGCTGACTGGTCATTTTATTAAAGTTAAGCCACGCTTTCCCACCACAGCTGCACAAACACTTCTGGTGGATTCTTCTTTGTGTTTTTTTTTCTTCTTCTTCTTCAGTTTATTTATTGGTGGATTGCAAGCAACTGATAGGTGCATACCGCCACCTACTGAGCATGAGTGTGTAGCTCATGGCCTCTTACCCTATATTCTTCTTTTAATGTTGGTGTTTTGTAAAAATATAAGCAGTTTTCTTATTCTTATTGTTTTGTCCTTACCCCCTTCATTTCCTAATATTCCTTCTAAGCTCCATACTCCTCCTATTTCTTTAACTTTCCTTTGCAGTTTAGCCCTTTCCTCTGAATATTTAATGCATGTCATCAACGCATGCTCAACACTTTCTGTTTCTCCTTTCCACATTTATTATTAGTCCTTTTCCCCATCATGTACATTGTGTCATTAAGACAAGAATGACCCTACCCTTAATCTCATAATTATTATCTCATCCCTTTTTCTGTTCCTCTAATATTCTTCATTGTAACTGATTTCTGAATCTTATAATATCTTCTTCCTTTCTTATCCTCATCCCAACTCCTTTGCCAGTCCTCCATCCCTTTCCTTTTAATCATCGATTTTCCCTCTCCTTTCCCATATGGAATTTGAACAATCAATTCCCTTTTCAGCGCAGATTTGGCCAGTTCGTCTTTGTGTTTTTTTTTTTTCATTTTTGAGAAATAGCCCCCCCTCCCCGGTGGATATTTCAGGAGCCGCCACTGCCCGTGACCCAAAATGGAAGAAGCGGGTAAAAGATAATTAATTCAACTTTAATTTTTTTATTTTTTGAACTGACTGTTAGATAAAGGGGGCAGATATAATAAGACTTTTTCTTCATTCTGCCACCCTTCATTTTATTTCTTGATATTGTATTGTCACATTGGGGTTTTTTTTTGTGTGTGTTTTATATTTTAAAATTAATAAATTTAATTTAAAAAAATTTTTAGGCAGGTTAATCCCATTGAGCCTCGATGACTCATTTACAAGAGAGACCTGGCTACAAATGGATGGATGGATGAATTTGGGGTTTTCATTAGTTATCAGTTATAAGGGGAGTGGTGGCGCAGAGATTAGATCGCCGGTTCAAGCCCCTGTACAGACTACATAAAAATGTGGGTGGGGTAGGTGAAGCACTCACACCTGCCCCCACCTTCATTTGCCCCACTCTGGGCCCTTGAGCAAGGCCCTTAACCCACACCATCTGCTCCTCTGCGTGTCCTAGGGTACAGTAATATACAAGTTTCACTTTTTGAATGGAATTACTGAAATAATCTTTTTCACGATATTCTAATTTTATGACCAGCACCCTGTATATTACAATGGGAATGATAACAAAAATGCACTTAATCTATAAAAGAACAAGATGATTTTAGATGAAAAATAAACTACACCCACCTCTTCGTATGACAACTGTACAAAAGGGGAAGGTGTAAGGGGCGTAATCTATCAAAACAATACCACAGAAGAAGAAATAAAAGGGAGGGGCTCCCAATTTTAGTCAAATGCTTATATCAATCACAGTGGTCTCTAAAAGTATTTACAGTCAGGTATAGGAACAATCTAAATAGCAAATTACATTTTGTGTAATTATAACAAAATATAAATACAACCCGGTTACATGGACATCTGGGAAGTTTTGGATGCGGACTGTGCGTTCTTGAGTTTTTGGCGTTTGTTCTCCCTGCAGGAGGTTTTGGAGTGGACTTTTCTCAGCTGTCAGAGGACATGAATGCTGGACTTTCTCTCGTGTCCAAAAAGGTCCTGGAACATGGCGTGACATCATTCTGCCCCACAATGGTCACCTCTCCTCCTGCCATCTACCACAAGGTGGCACTGTTCAAATAGCACCAGACAAAATCTAAACATTTGATTTCCTGTGTTGTGTCAAGTCTAAATCGGTGTGTGTTTCAGGTTCTTCCTCAGATCAAAGTGAAGAATGGAGGACCACATGGAGCTGGGGTTCTGGGTATGAGACTGAATTTACTCTATTTGGAATTCACTGCAGACACTCAAATATTTGCTCTGAAGCACAGAAATGAGTTCTTTTAACAAGCTCTTTGTTGTTTTAATACTGATGATTTTGGGCATACAGCTCATGAAAACCCTAAATTCAAGTCTAAAAAAATTAGCATACCGTATTTTCCAGTGTATAGGTCGCAACTTTTTATGTTTTTTTTTCAAGGCCTGCGACCTATACACTGGTGTGACCTATATATGGCTTGTTATCACTTTCGGCGAAACAAATTTTAAAATCCAGCTCATTTCACAATTACGTTCATTTAATAAGGAAAAGTTCAGCTCAGACATATATTTGCTACACTTTTTATCAAACAAACAATTGTTTTTAAGTGTTAATATTCTTAAAAGCCTTGCTGTGCGCTCCTGTGGCAGACATTTGCAGCAGACCTAAACGTAGGTGCGACCTATACACCGGTGCGACCTATCTAGGGATTTTTATGGCTTGTTATCACTTTCGGCGAAACAAATTTTAAAATCCAGCTCATTTCACAATTACGTTCATTTAATAAGGAAAAGTTCAGCTCAGACATATATTTGCTACACTTTTTATCAAACAAACAATTGTTTTTAAGTGTTAATATTCTTAAAAGCCTTGCTGTGCGCTCCTGTGGCAGACATTTGCAGCAGACCTAAACGTAGGTGCGACCTATACACCGGTGCGACCTATCTAGGGATTTTTCCAATCTATTGGTAATAATTGGATGGTGCGACCTATACACCAGCAAATATGGTATTTCATCCGACCAATAAAAGAAAAGTGTTTTTAA
>JBBPBX010073326.1:5712-17851 GCA_038048925.1 Garcialebias charrua | reverse complement strand
CATAAACTCACATAACTCAGGGAACAGGACTAGGAGGAACCCAAAACGATGACGAACCGACAAAGATATGATTCACAGAGGAACTTAAATACACACAGGCAGGGCTTGGGACAAAGGTGAAAATAATCAGACTAATTGGAGCACAACACCAGGAAGGACCAGAGTGAACACTTGGGGAAGTAATAAATAACAGACCAGGGGCCTCATGTACAAAGACTTGCGTGGATTTCTTACTGAAACGTGACGTACGGTCAAATCCAGAAAACGGCGTACGCACAAAAAAATCCAGATGTATCAAACCGTGCGTACGCCTGAATCCACGCACATTCCTTTTGTACATCACAATTAACGTGGAACTGAGCGCACGTGAGACACCTCCCCTGACACGCCTTCATTTACATATGTTAAACAGATGCAAATTACTTCCTGCATGTGTGAAGGACATGTTTGTTTGATCCCTGCGCGATCAGAAATGATTTCTAGATTCAGGAAAATAATGAATTTAATATAATATGAGTGAGGAAAAAAATCCTAAGTAAGAATAGTAATAAAATGTGTTTATCACGCAAAGAACGAGTGATTGTGTGTCGGTATTTGTGTGTGCGCGCACCCTGCTTTGGTGCGCAACCGGCTCATCCATCCATCCTGAGTGAAAATATTAACTTTGCGCACGAGTTTATTACCATAATTACTGTAAACACAGAGGAACTTAGGATGTTTGGTAGAACATAGATCTTTGTTTATTTAATAGATGATATGAAGAAACGAGTCTCTGCGCCTCAGTGGAGAGTTTTCATGACATGACGTGATGTTGGAGTCTCCACAAACGCTGCGCGCGCCGCAGCCTTTGTGCGCAGTCTGTTTGTCTGTGAAGCTTTTACTCTCCTACAAGTTATAAGGTGTACTTTCACGTGTCATTTTGGAGAAATCTACAATAAACGCAGATTATGAAACACCTCCACTGCCGGCGAGGGTGCGCGCGCTCCAAAGCGCGACCATAACTCAGCCTTTAGAATCATATAGAGACCATTCCATGATATGATCCGGCTTTGTGTGGACTGGACAGTCCCGATCGTTCTGCCAGCTCCCTCTGGAAACTCTGTGGAACAGTTTGATCGCTGCTTCTGTATGCACGCGTGATGCACGGCTCCTGTGTTGCGCCCCAGAGCACAGCAGTGCCAAACTGAAAAAGGATTATTCCTGAAAACGGCTGATAAGCCATATCCTAGATCAGAAAATTATATCTATTTATAAATAAATGCTCTGCGTGTTACACTATTTATTATATCCTCTAGTAAGGCTGAATCCGTTCCTGTTAAATGTATTTTTTTGCACAACTTTGCGCGTCCTTTATTTAATTGCGTCCATGTGGATGTAATAATTGTTAATCATGTGTGTTTGGTGGGAATATTAATTATTTTCACATCATGAACAGCTTCTCAGAATCACCTGTAAGTGTCGCCAAAGGCACCAAAACCACAGAAACGTGCGTACGCCAACCTTGGACTTGGCGTGGAGCTGCGGACATTTCCACGTTCAGTTCTGTTTTGATACATACAGAGTTTTGCGTGGAAAATGGCGTGCGCAAGGTTTTTGTGCGTACGCACCGTTGATACATGAGGCCCCAGGGCAGGGGAACTAACTAAAACATGTAACATGAATAATTAAACTGGGGCCGAACAGGGAAATAAACTAAATCAGAAATAACTAAAATGGAGCAGGGCTGGTTGAAAGGAAAACACATGGAAAGTCCAGGAGAGGGAGCCAACCTCACAGTGGGAACAAAGAGCTGACTAAACAAACAGAACACAGAAACAAAAAAAGAAAGCTTAGCAGGGCAAGACAAAGACACTAGACAACTGAGAGGAGACAAAGAACTAAATTAAACTCAAGAGAAGGCTAAAAGAAACACAAACAGACAGAACACAGAAACACCAGACACCAGAAGACAGACCATGACAGCTTATTGAACCAGGTCCTGGAAAAAGATCGAGTGTACTGTCTCCCTCTGTCTTTGGACTGCTGACTAATTTTGATGTTTGGTCGATCAGGTCCGAGTTTTTTCACTTCCATCTTCTCCTGATTTGTTCTTCTCTCAAAAGGTGTTGTTTTCAGTGACTTCACTGAATTATTTAATTTCTCCTGCTCCATTTTGTCTCTCTGTCTGTCACACAGGTGGTAGATTGGAAATAATCACTGCCGGTGTGTAGAGATGAAGGTGTTGTGTGGATTTTTTTCTGTAAAGAAAGTACAGAAGGCACATTAATGATTTTTTTTTTAGCATTTTCCACATTGATTGAGGTGCTTTGTGTACACATAAGTATGTAATCACATTTTAACTTTCTTAACCCTTAGATGCATAAATGGGGTCAAAAATGACCCCAAGGGTTGTTATTCTTCAAAATCTCTGAAACTAAAAGTTTTTACTCTTCCATATTCCAGGTATTCCTCATAAAACATGTTTGTGACTTCAAGCCATTTGAATTTTTTAAAATGTTTTTATACATTTTCAGAAATTGCAGTTTTTGTGTCACTACCCCAGTTTTTCATGAGTGGGGTCAAAAATGACCCCAAGCATTTCCTATAGAATCTCAAGGGTTTGCTTTGGGAACCTTTGATTCTTACCAACTGTGACTGTCAAGATACATTTTCTGTCTCATTTACACATCTGATACCTGCAGTCTCACCACTAGGAGGTCAGTTTGACACAGCAGCATACATGTAAGTATTATCTTCATTTACCAACTCCATGACTTTACTGATAGAATATCCTGTTGGTCAACAAAGTAGACACTCTTAGCTAACTACAAAATAATGTTAGTACTTAAGCTAGCTAACATTACACTAGCTTAGTAAGCCAGCTGATATTACTGGATTTGTTGTGTAGAAACTCACTGTATTCATAATTCCTTGTAACAAATGCAAACCTGTTGGATAACCTATTATATATTATTATATATATTATATATATATATATATATTATATATATATATTATTTTAAAAATCTGTATGCCTCTTTTATGATTGTCTATTGTTGTTGCTGTTGTCCATTGTTGTCATAGTCCTTTGTTGAAACCAGGTCTCATGTTTGTCTGTTTTATGTTTTCTCATCTAAACTATCATGGCTACTTGGAGGACAGCGATACCCGAAGACCTTGCTCGAGATATGATCCTGAACGGATGGGATGAAGAACCCATCAGTGGTACTGACTCGGGATCTGGCATCTTGAATGTAGAGGATACAGATTATTGTCCACCTGGACATGTCAGGCTGTCTGGAAACCAACCTGCCTCTGCTGAACAAGATCAGTCAGACACGGAGGAGTTATCTGAGTCCTCCAAAGAGGGAAAGGCTATTGTGTCCAACAGAATGAGCCACAAGGGCTCTTACTAGGCAGAGTTATCTCCCACTCAGGCTAAAACACCAAGCCACAATTTACTAAGAAGTCGGTCAGGGCCTGCACCTGTGTTTAGCACCATCTCTCAATAGATGCATGAAAACTGTTTATCACTGATAGTATATTAGAAGAGGTGTTGACATGAACAAACATGGAGGGAAGAAGAGTCGTAACAAGCAGAGGAAAAGAGTGAAAAATTCTAAGCAAACAGGAGCTCATGGCCTTCATTGGAGTGACCATTCTTGCAGGAAGTGAGAAGAACTGGAATGTACCAATGTGTGTGCTCTTTGGGAGTCTTCTACACAACCCAAGGTACCCTGAACCTACCAACCGACATCACTGAAGCAACTGGAAGATGTGGAGTGACAAAAGTTGCAAACAGGAGAGAGGCACAGAGGGCCAACAGAAGAGAAAGAGGTGCCAGATATGTCCAAGAAACAAAGACCGCAAAGCCACCAATTGGTACAGGAAATGCAGTACTACAGTGTGCAATGGTCACAGCCAAAAGCAAATGGTTTGTGACAACTGCACACAGTGAATAGAGAAAATATGTTTGTGTGGGCACATGTGAGTGTACAGTGTTCTGGTTGTATGTTCATTCTCTTTTTTGTCCTTCAGACAGATGGACATTCTAGCAATAATTTTTGAAGATTTTTGATGTTATTTTGTGTGAAAAAATGTTATAAAAAGTTATGAATAACCACATTAAATGTAAAATCAGTCTTTTGTTGACCCAAATATAATAAATATAACTGCCTTTAAACAAAATTAAAGACATAATTTAAATTCATTGCAAAAACCCATTGATTCTAATTGGGGTCATTTTTGACCCCACTCATGGAAGAATGTAGGTATTGGTCGTTCATGCATCCAAGGGTTAATACAACATAAATAATAATATCCAGGTTATTTCAATTGCATCCCATCCACAGTGATCTTTATAATATTAAAATTAAATTAAAATAATTATATAATCACTGTTTCATAACATGAAAAATTCAAACTATTTAATGCTTAAATCTTTCTGCTACTTGGTTTATTTAAGTTTAGAGTGTCTTTGAAACAACAGCACAACTTATAATGAAACTAAAGTTTAACTAAACTAAACTAAACTAAAGTTTATTTATTCATTTATTCATCAGAAAAATTGCAACTGCTGCAAAACGAAACGAGACAAAAGTTAACACAGACACTCTGAGGAGTAAAACAGTTCATGAGCTGAAGATGGACAGACAGGAGTCGTCTTCAGACATTCAGGTTTATAACTAGCAACTTTTATAATGTTGTACAGTACACCACAACGTTCACAAGCACAGCTAGTAGCTAGCTACTGTATGTGACTGACCGCAACACACACACACACGACACCACGTCACGCACACAGATGAGATCAGCTCACTTAGTTTGCTCATGTCTTAGCGATTTATTAAACTCACTAATTATTACTACCTGTGTAGAAGGCAGGCACCATTAATAATTACTGCTGTTTCAACATCGCTAGTTGCGTGTGATCAGCTCTGAGTGTAAACAGAGAGGGTCCACCCTCCTCGGTGAACCGGAAACACGCTGGCGATCCGCAGCGATGTGACACGAGACGAGTCCAGGCATCAGAGCGGCGAAAACTGCGCCCTGAAGAGTCCAATAGTTTTGGAAAGATGGGACATAACTGCGCATGCGCTAGTTATAATTAGATTCAATGGAAAAGCCGCAGGCGGCGCCCACGCGGAGAACCGGACGTAGGTCACAATCAGAAAACGTTTTTTGAAACAAACAACTCATCGTTACTCATAAACAAAGGTGGGCATATGAACGCTAGGGACCGCTAATGCGCTAATCCGCTTACAGCGGACCTAACGTTTTTGTCAGCGTAACAGCGGAGTGACTAACTTTTATAATTCATAAGCGGATTTGTGCTATTTTTATTTAAAATGCAGTACCGCTAATAACTAATTATCTATCAGTAAAAACGAATAAACTTATTTAGAAGCTCTTATGCTGGCTCCGTAGCTGCTTGTTTTGCCTTTTTCCCCTCCCTCACCGTCTTGACATCTTCCGGGTCAGAGGTGAACTCGGGGGCTAATTCTGTGGCTAGCTGGTTGTGCTGGGTTTCTTGGATAAATCCGCAGAGAACCCCGCTGTTTCAAGCCAAATTAACGCGGCCGGAGGATTTTATTGTGTGTTTTGTGTCCACCACTCGACGGTGAGTCGTTAGTTTTATGTATTTGGGTTACTTTTATGTATAAATGCGGTGGCGACACACCCGTGTATTTGAGATTTAAAAGTGGTCTTAGGGATTAAAAGATCATTCTCTTTTTTGTTAATTTCGTGGCCGAATAGAATATATGTACGTAAAGTATTAAATAAATCCTTTGATTTTTGTAATTTCATCCTTTTAGGATCATTTTAGTTACTTTTCAGTTGGCAGTGTAGTGCAAATATTGCATAACGCTGCCGGCTACCAATTGTCGAATATAAATAGCGGATTAGATTAGCTTCCCCTAATTTTCATAAGACATTTGTGCTTTTGAAATTGTGGACCTAAAAAAATTAATAAGCGTTTTAGAAATTGTGTAACTAATTTTTTGATTAGCGTTGCCCACCACTGCTCATAAAATATTTATCCTACACAACTAAAAACATATATGCATACATTTCGAAATATTTTAATTTTATTATTTCATTTTTATTAAAAAAAATAAATAAATCTTCAAATGGTGAAGAGCTGCAGGTTCCAGGAGGGGCGGCGCCTCTAGTGGCGGCCGCCCCTGTTGTATAGGTAAATTTTACCCTGGGGACTTGGGAGGTTACCCTGTGCTTGACCTGGGTTTTCTACCTCCACATGGCCACCCAATTGCTAGCGGCATATCGGGTCCCTTGCTCTTTTCCTCCTGTTCCTCAGGTTTTCCAGAAAGAAAAGGAGACGGTGAGTATTCACACTAGTGGAGCACGCTTATGCTGTCTCTAGCTGGTGTTTTTTATCTATATGTCTAGTGGTAACATCAAGCTGATGTTTCTACATTTGGCATTTTTTCTTCTCAGACTGTGCTCTCTACATACCTTGTAGAAAGCAGCTGGGAAATACCTGTCGTTTCAAGGCAGATGTCCTCACATGCATTTTGCTGAGCATTTCAATGGCATGAATGGATTACTTTCCCATATGTTGCACCGAGAGAACATGACTGAAAGGGAACTGAAAGTTATGCACCATAACTCATGTTCCCTGAAGGAAGGGAACGAGGTGCAACATATCTGGCCCTTTCAATGCTGAAAGCTCGGTGAAGTGCATTTTTGAGGATGATGGACGGGCGTCAGCGGCTTAAGTACCCAGAGGGCGGGGCCTCTGGCGCAACGCTGACGCCCCTGCCGTAAAGGCGTGAATGTATTCCTTCAGGTAATCGCACGGGGGCGCAATTCCCATAGCATATGTTCCACCTCGTTCCCTTCCTTCAGGGAACATGAGTTATGGTGCATAACTTTCAGTTCCCTTTCAGTCATGTTCTCTCGGTGCAACATATGCTATGGGAATTGCGCCCCCGCGCGATTACCTGAAGGAATACATTCACGCCTTTACGGCAGGGGCGTCAGCGTTGCGCCAGAGGCCCCGCCCTCTGGGTACTTAAGCCGCTGACGCCCGTCCAGCATCCTCTTTTTGCCCTTCACCTCGCTTAAACCTGAACTTCGTGGGACTTCTTTTGTCGCATCGCTCGATCAGTGTCCAAGATTGTGGTTCATTCAAGGTGAATACAGAGCAGTCACCAGCAGCTCCTGACAAAGATCTCCCAGTTCATGAAACGTTCCAGAGGATCAGAGTGAATCTGGACTGGAACAGAGGAAAGCTGTCGTTCTCTGATCCTGATACACACACACACACACACCTACATAAATGTTTAAATCTTTATTAAATTTGTTCATTTTTTTTACAAAAGAAACACAATACAAGACAATCCCATTAATGATACGTACACAATGTAAAAAAAATGAAAGGTAGCAGAAAGAAGAATAAATCTTATTATATCTGCCCCTTTTTTCAAACAATCAGATTAAACAATAATAATCTTTCACCAGCAGTACAAAATGACTAACTCTTTCTAATTTTCTAATACTAATACTAATACATAACTAATAATTGATACAATACACATTACGCTAATTCATATATATTTTTTCAACAAATTCCTTTTGATCATTTTCTTAAATGTAAACAGTGACTTGGCATTTTTAACTACATTCTCCAAGCCATTCCATAATCTAATTCCCTGGATTGAGGTAGAACGTCCCTTCAAACTAGTTCTGAATTGTGGTTTTACAAACATCTCTGTCCCCTTAAGATTATAACAACTTTGTCTTTTAACAAAATTCATTTGGACATTTAAAGGTAATTCGTTATTCTGAGCCCTATACATAATTGATAAAATATTATAATCAACCAAATCATGGAACTTCAATAATTTCAGTTGATAAAATAATGTACTGGATGGATGACAGTAATGTTTTCTAGTGATAATTCTTACAGCTCTTTTCTGTAATACAAAAATAGGCTTTGTGATTGTTTTACACGCTTTCCCCCAAACATCAATACAATAGATTAAGTGTGGAACAATGATTGTGTTATACAACAAATACAGAGCTTTATCATTCAATAGGTCTCTGACCTTGTATAGTACTGCAATCGATTTAGCTATTTTTATTCTTACAGAATTTATGTGTTGTTTCCATGTCAGTTTGTCATCAATAATAACACCCAAAAACTTCACCTCACTCACTCTACAAATCTCAACACCCTCAATTTTGAGTGGAACATCAACAGTTTTCTTTTTATTACTGAATATCATGTAATTAGTTTTTTCTAGATTTAATGATAATTTATTGATTTTAAACCAAGTTTGTATTTTGGTAAATTCTGTCTTTATCAATTCCAACATTTGTTCTATATCTTCACCTAAACAGAAAAATGTGGTATCATCAGCAAAAAGTATACATTTAAGGAGTCCTGACACATTTACCAAGTCATTCACATATAAAATAAATAGCTTTGGTCCAAGCACAGAGCCCTGGGGAACTCCACATGTGATATTACAGAGGTCAGATCTTACATCATTTATTTGTACAAATTGTTTCCTATCTTTCAAATAGCTAGATACCCACTGTAATGCTGGTCCTCTAATACCATATTTGTTCAGTTTTTCAAGGAGAATGGTGTGATCAATAGTATCGAATGCTTTTTTTAAATCAACAAAAATACTGACACAATATTGTTTTTGATCGACAGCAGTAGTTATTTGTTCCATTAATTCCATGAGAGCCATTGATGTAGAGTTTTTAGCTCTGAACCCATATTGACTGTTGCTTAGAATATTTTGTTTGTCTATAAATTGATCTAGTCTGTTCACAAATAGTTTTTCAAGAATTTTAGAAAACTGTGGTAACAAGGATATAGGTCTATAATTGTTGAACACACATTTATCACCATTTTTAAAAAGAGGAACTACCTTAGCTACTTTCATATTATCTGGAAATATTCCTGTTGAAAATGATAAATTACATATGTATGTAAACGGCTCAATAACATGGCTCATTATGTCCTTTACAAACATCATATCCATGTCCACCCAGTCTTTTGATCTCTTGTCTGTAAGATTTTTTACTACATTCATTATTTCCTCTTTGTTAGTTCCATTTAGAAAAATACTATTTGCACAACCTGTAATTGAATGGATCACATTATTATCTACTTTTGGTATTTTAGCTGCAAGGCTTGATCCAACATTCACAAAATATTGATTAAATCCATTGACAATTTCATTTTCATCATAAACTTCATCTTTTTCTTTTACAAAATATTTTGAAATACTAGTTTTTGCTTTATGATTCTTCATAACACTATTCATTACTCGCCATGTTGCTTTCATATCACCATTACTTTTATCTAATAATTTACTATAATATTCTTTCTTATGTTTCCTTATAATCCCTACTAATTTATTTTTATACTTTTTATATTTTTCTTCAGCGCTCTGACTTCGCAATTTCAAGAAACATGAATACAAATAATTCTTTTTTTTACAAGCATTTCTCAACCCTTTTGTCATCCATGGTTGATCAACCGTATTTCTCTTTGTGTAATTTGTTTGCACACAATTCTTTTCATACAGAGTTTCCAAGATATTCATAAACTCATCATATGCTCTGTTCGCATCATCAACATACACATCATTCCAGTCTTGTTCATCTAGGTCCTCTTTTAATTTTTCCAAAACTTTTTTTGATGTGTTTATGATCTTTTTCTTTGTTTAAACTGCTTTTGTGATACTTTGATCATTTTTATAGATTGTGAAAACTGGTAAATGATCACTTAAGTCGGTCGTTAAAATACCACCTATCACATCCCCATTTGTTATATTTGTGAAAATATTATCAATTATTGTGGCACTATGAGTTGTAATTCTTGTTGGCTTGGATATCAACGGATACATATTTAAACTGTACATTGAGTTTATAAATATACTGGTGTTATTTGAATCTGTTTTATTTCCCATATCAATGTTAAAGTCTCCACACAAAAAAACTTTTTTATTAAAACTCTTCTCCAATAGCTCCAAGATTTTATCAGTGAATATTTCTATATTTGATCCTGGTGATCTATATACACAACTTATGTTTTTATCATTTTTGTTTATTATTTCTATTGTTATCATTTCCATATTATCAACTATTATTGACATTTCATTATTTAATTTACATTTTATTTCATTCTTAACATATAGAGCGACTCCACCACCTCTTTTATTATTTCTGTTCATGTGAAATAATTCATACCCTTCGATGTGAATATTACTTGTGTTATCATCATTGAGCCATGTCTCTGACAGTGCTATTATCGTAAAAGTTCTATTTAACTGTTTTAAGTAATCTGTTATTTTGGATATATTTGCATTTATACTTCTGCTGTTAAAGTGAATAATAGAGAGAACTCCATTTGTTATATTGATGTCATTAAATTGCTCTTCATTGTAGTATTCGCTATCTTTTATTACTGGAAAAAAGTTAGCATCAATAACATCATTAACAT
Organism: Garcialebias charrua; assembly: GCA_038048925.1. Classification (NCBI taxonomy): domain Eukaryota; kingdom Metazoa; phylum Chordata; class Actinopteri; order Cyprinodontiformes; family Rivulidae; genus Garcialebias; species Garcialebias charrua. Next base: position 7,383 of record JBBPBX010073326.1, on the reverse strand, counting down.
TATATATTTTAGGTTCTGAGGTACTTGGGTACTTTCACTGACGAGATGTTTCCGTACATTCACACTTCAGATCAACTACAAACACAACCAGAGAAGATCTGTGGTCCAGCAGCAGCTCTGATGTTCCTCCTGCTAAAAACAAAGTTCAGCCTTTTCGATCAGTTTGAAACTCAGTGAAGTGAAACAGGAAAAGTCATTTTTGCAAAAAAGACCTGAAGCTCTCGCCCTTGACTTCTGAGTAGTGTTGTTCAATACCAGGATTTCTGTTATCAATACGATACCCCCAATTTTTTTTTTTTTTTTTTNCCAGTATTGATACTGATGTTGATACGTTTACAAATAAACCTATAGGTAAATATAAAAAACAAGCAGTGAGTGACTTTAAACATCTGCCAAGTTCCTAGTAAAAACCAATTAAGACATGTTCCTGTTTTTAGTTCTCTAAATTGCCTTATAATCTACATGTAGTGGTTTTTTGTTACTATTCCTCTCGATTGTCCTTTTGGTTGTTATCTTTTGTTTTGATTTGTAAAAAAGAAAAGATCAATTTAAACTTGTATACCTATGCCTATTTTTTGACTGTCTATTGTTGTTATTCACTGTTGTCATCATTCTTTGTTAAAATCAGGTCTCTCTTGTAAATGAGTCCACGAGGCTCAATGGGACTAGCATGTAGAAATAAAGGTTGAATGAAAAAGGAAGTTTGAGATGTATTGATCTGATTGATCAGTCTTACATAATCTGTACAGATGACATGAAGTCCATGATGAGAAGTTTTGGTTCCGACAGCAAATCCAGGTGTGCTGATCATGAACAGGTAACAGGTGAGGTTAATGGAAGATGGAAACAAACTGGGATCCAAACATCCAGACTGATGAGGAACTCTGCAGAGTCACATGACCAAACATCTATGACCAAATCAGACTCATGTTTTCATTTGATTCTTTTAACGATTCATGTTGTTTGTTGAATGTTGTGCTGTGTGAATAAAACTGACCTGAGAGAAATAAAAGTTCTGATTGAACCCAAAAACCTTCAGTTTGAACACCTGAATCATTGATCTCCAGTTTAAGGATTCCTTAGAACAAAACCCATCACCAACGGTTAAGCACGGTGGTGGAAGGATGATGGTTTGGGCTTGTTTTGCAGCTACAGAACCTGGAGTACTTTTTGCTAGGAAAAAATATAAAGTACTGGATTAAACTACTACATATTAATGTGCAAACAAAATCCATTTTAATAAGACTAAATGCCACCCAGGTCATCTTCATTTCCAAAATCAGTTCCCATTTGGGAGAAAATGGATTCCAGTTCACCATGTAGAGAAGAAAGACTTTATTTAAATTAAAACCAGAGTGAACATGTTCTCAGACATTCCTCACACTTCAGAGTGACGTCTGACAGCTGAACACCTCAAACTACAGGTAGCACTTCCTCAAACTGCTCGCCGGGTGCCTTACCGATGAAATGCGTCGACTTCTGAAGCGTCACGCTTGTACGCGCTCCAGCAGAATCAGAACGATAAAATGATTGCACACATTCAGCATTTAGATTCAACTCACTCAGATCTGTGTGAAACTAACATTTAGGAAAACAAAAACGTCAAACCATGCACGAGAAGACGACTGAAAAAGGAGTTTGTCCCAGATGTGCTGGGTTTGAGTGTGTGTG